>JAPZQD010000069.1:0-51773 GCA_036971965.1 Nyctalus aviator | reverse complement strand
TTCACTTTTTTCTCCAGGAGTATGGTAGAAAAACCCTAGATCAATTTTTTGGATTCTTATTACCCAAGTTACTAAGAATATTACTAGTGGCATACAGGAAGCTTAGCCAATGAGCAGTCAGGAAAGGTGTTTCCTCTGTAGTTCACTCCAATCGCCTGCTGGGCCCTGCACATGCCTAAAGCCTCTGGCCGAAGCTTTGGGCCTAGACAAGGCCCCCTCAGCTTCCTCTGATCACCAGCTCAACCCCTGCCCAGGCATGATGGCTCTGGCCAAAGATTTAGGCCTATGCAGGGGGCCCCCAAGATTCTCCAATCTCCCACTCTGCCTTTCCCCATGCCGAAATCCTCTGGCCAAATATTTCAGCATAGGCAGGGGAACCCTAGCTCCCTCCAATCTGAGGCTTTCTGCCTGTGTAGGGGACCCACAGCTCCTTCTAATCACTGGCTCCACCCCTGCAGACTCAGTTCTGATCACAGGTTTGGTCCTGCTCAGGACCATTCTGGCTCAGGCCCTTTCCAGACTGCTTAAGGCCTACCTCAGAATGACCTGAATGCAAGGATGTTCCCAGGACCCAGGCACTGGGCGCCTCTGTATGCAAATTAGCTGCCATCTTTCTTGGGTTAATTTACATATTCTGACTTTTATGGACTTAGCAGAGGTACAGTCAATTTACATGTTCATCTATTATTAGGTAAAATTTTTATTGACTTTAGATATTGGAAGGGAGAGGGAGAGATAAAAGCATTAATGATGAGAGAGAATCACTGATTAGCTGTTCCCGCACCAACCCACCCCCACACTGGGAATTGAGCCTGATATACGTAATATTTTAAACAATAAAGAATTTTTAAAAATTAAAGTTAAACAAATAAATAAAAGAACCATGACCTCCTGGGTTGAATTGTTGAGCTTATACCAATGAGACAGTAACTGGATCATAAAAATTTAAACTCTTTGCTGCCAATTTTCAGGGCCAACATTTTAGAGAAATGATGCAACATTTATGAACGTAGACCTATTTTAAAGAAAAGACCTAATAGTGACACAGAAAACAGGATGAGTCCAACTGAAGCCATAAAGTGACTGCAAGCCTGGCACAGCGATGAGCGCGTTGCACACATTGCATCTCATTTGGTCCACTAAAGGTCACCAAGGGGTTCCATGAACTCCCACTGGCTGAGCTGTCTGTTGGACCTTGGATACGCACAAATCTTAGGAGTCATATAAGGTTTTCAGTCCTAAATTTGGTCCCATGATCTGGTGGTGTGGCTCGGTTTGTGGGAGCATCCTCTCTATGGGGAAAGGCTGTGGGTTCAATTCCAGGTCAGGGCACATACCGAGGCTGGGCTTCACTCCCCAATGAGTATGTGTATGAGAGGCAACCAACTGATGTTTCTCTCCCACATCAATGATTTTCTCTCTCTCTCTCTCCAATCAGAAGGCATAGCCTCAAGAAAGGATTTAAAAAAAAATGGGTCTATTAGATCTTAGAAGGCAATTTTCAAATTTTTAGTTATAAATTCTTAACAAATTCCCCAATAGTTTCAAAGAATATCTTAAAAGAAGAAAACACGCAATACCATTCTTTTATTTATACAAGCATTTTTACCACTACCTTAGCCTGGGAGACCTGGCTCAGTGTTGAGCGTCGACCTATGAACGAGGCAGTCATGGTTTGATTCCAGGTCAGGGCACATGCCCTGCATGTGGCACCCATCCCTAGGATGGGGTGTGCAGGGGGCAGTGAATCAATGATTCTCATCATCGATGTTCCTCCTTCTCCGTCACCCTTCTTCTCTGTATTCAATATATATAAATTCCTTTAAAAAAATTATTTTTAAGGAAGTACAGAGGACTCGCCTGACTGGAGAGCACAGGGGTCTCCGCTGTGGCCCCACATGAAAATACCTGGGGAGGTGACACAGACAAGCCCCTCTCCTGATAGGCTAACGCCTTGTTCCTGGTGGGGCCTCTTCCAAAGGCATCAGAAGGCTCTATGGTGATGCTGCTGCCCAGCTGAGTTCAGCCCCTCAGGCTGCGTGTGGGGGTGCTTATCTCACAGGGGCCCCCCCCTGCACAGGGGCTACTCACAGGGTCTCACCACAGAATCACAGCTGCCATTGGATCCCTCCGGATGCTTGATGAGCAGGCTGGGCACCTGACCCACAGCTCCAGCTACCTTCCACACTTCCACCGTGGGGCCACGTCCACAGGGAACTCAAAGCAGTTTGGAGTCAACGTGACTCACCTCCGCTCTTAGCAATTTCCTCTATTTCTCTTCAGGCTCAGGCTCACGGCCTGGAATCCTCTGCATGACACTGTTCTTTAGGACCAGCAGCCTTTCCAGAATACAGCGAATCTTAAAAACATAAACAGAAGAAGGAGAGAGCATCATTTCAAACTGTCATCACTTCAACTTGGGAAGAAACAAACAACTCCGTATGTGGCCATCCCTGCTGATAACGCCAATGGTCTCAGGCAGACCATCCCCACTCCAGCCTCCACAGCCTTTTAACATGAACCCGGCACCGGACCTCCACCAGACCTCCCCCGGGCCTTGACCACTACCCACAGACCTTCCGTTGTCTGTCCTGCTCCCCTCCTCCCCCCTCCATCCACTGATCCCCCTGCCCTTTGCTCCTCCCACCTGGCCCTGGGCTCTGTCACCCCTCCTCTCCACAGCATTGGTCATTCCTTCCCCATCCTGGCCTGTTCACTTTCTTAACTTTTGAACTGGAAATAATGTCAAACTGAGATAAAAGTTGCAAGAACAGTACAGAGACCTCCCAGGTTCTGCTATATGAGACGTCTCCAAGTATTCACTGTTTAATCATATAATTCACAGAGCATCACACTCGCCCATTCCCGGTGTACGCTGAGTATATTAAGGATTGGGCATCCTCAGAGGGATCAGACCACAGCACCTCCCAGTAAGCATTTCTGGGTTTCAGGATGATCCCGTCCTCCCTTTTGAGCCTGTGACTCCTGCATGTACTGCTGTCCTCTGAAAGCCCAAGCTGAGAACCTGAGCTGACCCCCGCCTTACCTCCCACCCATTCTCCGCCTGGTCAGTTCCAATCCCTCACCCACACCCCTTGCAACTGAGCTAATCCTCTCACTACCATCTCTCACCCCTGAAAGGGGGGTCTCCCCGCCTGACCACCTCTGTCTTCTACATTGTAGCCAAGGTGACCATTAGCATGAACCCTTCCCAGGAAATGTTCCCACTCAGAATCCTTCAGGTGCCTCCAGGATCAATGCCCCAGTCCTTGCAACCGCCTCAGCCCTGCTCCCCTGTGGGCCCCACACGATCCCTCTTCTTGCTCCTCACTCACCCCTAGGGGCTCCCTCTCCCTCCCCTATCTCTGATCTACAGCAAAGAAAATGAAGGTGTAGCTCTGCTCAGCCCTGTGTTCTAAAAGGGGAAACAGGCTTGAACTATTCAGGTCACATGGCTGTCCAGGGCCTGAGCCAGAAGTCCAGGCTGGCTGACACCTGAGCTCAAGCACATGGCCTTCCTCAGTGAACTTTTGTTTGAATAGATGAGTGTTAAAGGAATTGATTCTTAAACACACAAAATACCAGGGTTCTCAGTAAAGGAAAAGGTTTGTTCACATATTAACGATAAAAACATCATAACCACTGGAGCAAACCATCACAGATTGCTGGGACACGAAACACAACATTCACCCACTTATTTGGACGTGCTGGTCAGCTTCTGAGCACTTATCACTTAGGGGGCAGGTCGAGGGATCCATTGTCCCCTGGTCTGGTCCTGGAACGTGCTGCCTGCCCGCTGGCTTTGGTCCTGGTCTCTGTGAACACTGCCAGGGACACAGCATCGTCTTTTCTCAATGAAAATCCCATTTCTCAGCCTTCACAGGATCAGTTCCTTATCTTTCAACAGGAAAGTTCCAGTACGTTTACTCAAAATGTTGAAGATGCGGAGAGACTGTACCTGGTGAAAATCATACAAAAGGGCTAGGATGGTGAACAGGCTGCCACCCTCCTTGCCCTCACTTCCCTTTCTGTAGACACCGTCAAACTTCCTCACTGCGGCCTCCAGACAGGGAGCCCCATCCTGCACAAAGAAAACAGGACAGACCTTAAGTTGGGAACTAACATGGCGGCACAGGTAAACGCCTGTACTAGTATGTGCTGCCTGCCACAACCACATCAAAATTACAACTAAAATACAGAACAACTATCATCCAGAACCGCGGGCAAGCTGGCCGGGTGGAAGTACTACCACAAGAGAGGTCAAGAACAATGGGGCATTGAGACTGGTAGGAGGTGCAGAGGCATGGAATGGGCTGGTTGGGCACCCGGGAATGCACTTTTGTAATCGGGAGGGAAATGGCCTCTTTGGAGGCTGCCTGGAGGAGCAAGGACCCCAGCCCCACATCAGCCCCCAGCCCAGAGTCCCACAGCTGGGGAAGAAAGTCCCTATGAGCCGGGCCATAAGAACTAGGACTGTAGCCGAAACAGGTTTGGCTCAGTGGATAGAGCGTCAGCCTGCGGCCTGAAAAATCCCGGGATCGATTCAGGTCAAGGGTATGTAGCTTGGTTTCGGGCACATCCCCAGTAGGGGGTGTGCAAGAGGCAACTGATCGATGATTCTCATAGATTTTCTAACTCTCCATATAAAATATATTTTAAAAAATGAAAAAAGAACTAGGACTGTAAAATCCAGTGTGGATTGGAGCTGAGTGACACACAGTCTACTGGAGACTCAGCTGCTCCTTTTTTTTCTTCTTATTTTTTAAAAAATATATTTTATTGATTTTTCACAGAGAGGAAGAGAGAGGGACAGAGAGTTAGAAACATAGATAAGAGAGAATCATCGATCAGCTGCCTCCTGCAAACTCCCCACTGGGGATGTGCTGGCAACCAAGGCACATGTCCTTGTCCGGTCTCGAACGCGGGACCTTCCAGCCCGCAGGCCGATGCTCTATCCACCCAGCCAAACCGATTTCAGCCCCGCTGCTTCTCTTAAAAGGCCGGCACCACAACTGAATTTACAAGCTCCCACTTGTGCCAAGTCCAGTGCCTCACAAGGCTCTGGGGACCCAGACAAATACAGGGAGAAACTGGACTGTCAGGCATCGAGGCAGGAATGCGGGGGCAGCTTTCTTCCAGATGGAGATGCTAGTAGTGGTCAGTATTCCTGTGCTGCAACCTCCCTGGTGCAGGGTTGACTGGCAGCCATTTCTGTTTGCTCTACCCTGAATATGCCCTTAGATCTCTCCTCACCCAATTTACAACCCCAACCAACCTGTGAGCAACGGCTATTATATATAAATGGCCTGTCCTTGTTCAACCTAAAACTTGTCTACCAAGCTTCAGCTAGAACAGGAAACTGCAAAGCTATCAATAAAAATCCCAAGGCTGGCACCAGCACCCGCCTGCCTTGCTTCACAGCTGGGCCTCTTGGCACCTCCAAAGCCCAAACAAAGAGGAGGAATCTGCTGATATCTCTAGTTTCTGCTGGGTGGCCTGAGGCAGTGGCTGACTTGGCACCTCCTTGGAGATCCAAGAGTCAGTGTACCCAGTTGTCAGTGTGAGACCAGAACAGATTACAACCCTTCACATGCATAAGTGACATCCTCAAGGGGCAGACTCAGTGAGCACCAACGCCCCACCAAAGTAAGTCCAGCCCCATAAAGATGTCTCCTGCACAGCAGCTCTTCCACTGTAGACCCAGCTAGTCCGCACAGCCAATTGGCCTGGAAGGTAGTTCCTCCCATTAATACCAACAGCAATCAAGGCTTACCTACAACAATACTGTGCACACAGCTCAAAGGAGTACACCAAGAGTGTCCCATCTTAGGTGATTGGGGAAGCCTATAGGAAACCTACCAGCGAAGGGCACTCTATCAATTCAAAGAGATTTAGCAGCTACCCAATACAAAGAAACAAACACAGGATAGCAACCAAAATGCAGAGACAAAGAAACATGTCACAAATGAAAGAAATTGAAGAAAGCCAAATAGTGGATATAGAGTTCAAAACCACAGTTATAAGGTTATTCAAAAATCTTCTAGAAACATCTGAGGAATTTATTGAGACCTTCAAAAAACTTAGTGAGAATGGGAAAAAAAAAAAAAAAAAAAAAAAAAAGGAAAAGGACCAGTCGGAAATTATGTATACATGGAATAAAATAAAGAATATATGGAGATTCGACAGTAGACTAGAGGATCGCAAGAATCAAATCAAAGATCTGAAATATGAGATATCAACAAACACCAACCAGAAAAACAAAAATAAAGAATCTAAAAATATAAAGATAGTGTAAGGAGTGTCTGGGAAAACCTCGAGCATACCTCTATCCAAATTATGAGGGTGCCAGAAGAAGAGAGAGAGCAACATATTGAAAACATATTTGCAAAAATAATGACAGAGACACTTCCCCTACTTAGTGAAAGAAACTGACTTACAAGTCCAGGAAGTACAGAGAGTACCAAGCAAGAGAAACTCAAAGAGGGCCACACCAAGACACATCATAATTAAAATGCCAAGGGCAAAAGACAGAGAATCTTTTTTAATTTAATAAATATTTATTGTTCATATTACAATTGTTCCCTCTCCCCCACCCCCAAAACTCCACTCCACTTAGTTCGCACCCCATCCTCTGCCCTTACCTCCCCACTACTGTCCTCATACATAGGGGTACACTTTTTGTCCAGTCTCTTCCCACAATTCCGACGAATTGTCAGCCCACTCCTTTCTATGCCCCTGATTCTATTATATTCACCAGTTTATTCTGTTCATCAGATTTTTTTATTCACTTGATTTTTAGATTCACTTGTTGATAGACATGTATTTGTTGTTCATAATTTTTATCTTTACCTTTTTCTTCTTCTTCCTTTTATTAAAGAATACCTTTCAGCATTTCACATAATATAGGTTTGGTGGTGAGGAACTCCTTTAGCTTTTTCTTATCTGTGAAGCCTCTTGATCTGACCTTCAATTCTAAATGATAGCTTTGCTGGGTAAGGTAATCTTGGTTGTAGGTTCTTGCTATTCATCACTTTGAATATTTCTTGCCACTCCCATCTGGCCTGCATAGTTTATGTTGAGAAATCAGCTGACAATTATATGGGTGCTCCCTTGTAGGTAGTTAACTGTTTTTCTCTTGCTGCTTTTAATATTCTTTGTGTTTTGCTCTTGGCATTTTTATTATGATGTGTCCTGGTGTGGTCCTCTTTGGATTCCTTGTTTGGGCTTCTGTGCACTTCCTGGACTTGTAAGACTATTTCTTTCATCAAGTGGGGGCAGTTTTCAGTCATTATTTCTTCAAATAGGTTTTCCGTATCTTTCTCTCTTCTTCTGGAACCCTCATAATACGCATGTTGGTACACTTCAAGTTGTCCCAGAGGCTCCCTACACTATCTTCATATTTTTGGATTCTTTTTTATTGTTTCTTTTCCGGTTGGGTGTTTTTTGCTTCTTTGTATTTCAAATCTTTAACTTGATTCTTGCGAACCTTTAGTCTGCTGTTGTATCTCTGTATATTATTTTTTATTTTAGTCAGTATATGTTTAATTTCTAGTTGGTCTTTTTCATATCCTCAAGGGTCTCTAATATTATCAGCATTTTCTAGGAAATTCTTGAAAAACCTTATGACCATGGTTTTGAACTTTATATCCAGCCGTTTACTTTCCTCTATTTGTTTCATTTGTGATGTGTTTCTTTGTTGGGAGCCATCAGAGTTGAGACAAGCAACTCCGTTTTAAGAAAATACAACTCCATCTTAGAATTAAGTTCCTTCTAGCAGAAGTTATGCAGTGCCCTGCGGGTTTGGCCAGAAGCTAAAGAGTAACCTGCCGCTTAGCACATCTTGCTCCTGAGGATCTCTGAAACTCCCCTTCCTGATCCTTCTCCATAGCTTGCCCGGACTTGGAATGTTAAACCTTGGAATGTTACGCCGCCCTGGCAGTTAGCCAATCCTGTGTGGCCAGATACCTTACCAACTTGTCACTCAGTGCCTAAACCAGTTATACACTGTCGAAGACCCTGCTGCGTAGGCAACCCTGCCCCTCTTTGTTCCTGATGTATATATACTGCTGTTCAAAAATAAAGTTTGAGACTTGATCAGAACTTTGTCTTGCCTCCATTTCTCCATTTCCCCTGTCCCTTCTTTTCATCCTCCACAGGTCCTCTATCTCCCCATGTTGTTGTGCCCTGCGGGTCGGGGCATTTCTTTGTCTCCGCATTTTCGCTGCTTTCCTGAGCTGGTAGAGTAGCTTTGTGTGCTAGGTGTCCTATAGGGCACAGTGGCTCAGCCTCCCCAGTTACCTGAAGTGGACACTCGGGGTGCACCCATTTGTGGACTGTGTGCTCAGCCTTTTTGTAGTTAAGTCTTGATTGTTGTTGGTATTACTGGGAGGAACTGACCTCCAGGCCAAATGGCTGTGAGGATCAACTGTGTCTACGCTGGAAGAACTTCTGTGCTGGAGACACTCTCATGAGACAAGACTTGCAAAATTGCAAAAGCCTGTGTGCTCAGCTTGGATGGGGTGGAGTTTCAGGGCGAAGCAGACAGCTTTACCATCAGCCCGGCCCTATGAGGCCCCTGGGTCTCAGTGTCCCTCAGTAATCACTGCAAGCACCTCTGAGAGAAAGCCACCCTTGAGTTTTTCCCGCTGCCAGCCAGTCCAGTTTCTCCCTGAATGAGACGCGGTTCCCAGAAACTCATCCGGAACTGGAGTTCAGCACAGTTGTGAGCCCTTGTCTCCCTCCCACTTTAGAAAGCCAGCCATGCACTCAGCCGCCCGTGCACATAGTCGCCCGTACCCTCCGTGTGCACATCTCCGTACCTCAGCCTTTTGCAGCTCCTCAGAATCAATGTGCTTTCCTCTTTGCTTGTAGAATTTCCCCTCAGCTAGCTTTTCTATGGTTCTAGATGGTGTCCATTTCGTCTTTTAGTTGTAGTTTTGATATTGTTGTGTGAGGCAGCAGTTTAGGTATTTACCTATGCTGCCATCTTAGTTTTTCCCAAAGAGAGAATCTTAAAAGCAGCAAGAGAAAAAGTTAGTTACCTACAAGGGAGTACCCATAGGACTGTGAGCTGATTTCGTAACAGAAACTATGCAGGCCAGAAGGGACTGGCAAGAAATATTCAGAGTGATGAATAGCAAGAATCTACAACCAAGATTACTCTACCCAGCAAAGCTATCATGCAGAATTGAAGGTCAGATCAAGAGCTTCACAGATAAGTAAAAGCTAAAGTTCATCACTACGAAACTAGTATTACATATATGAAATGCTGAATGGCATTTTTTAAGAAGAGGAAGAAGAAAAAAGTAAAGATAGAAAATTATGAACAATATAGTGACAACAGAAACATATATATCAACAAGTGAATCTAAAAATGAATAAAAAAAAATCTGATGAACAGAATAAACTGGAGAATGGAAAAGAATCGGGCATAGAAATGAAACAGACGGATGATTCTCAGAGGGAATGGGATGTGGGGTGATGGGGGAAGAGATTAGACGAAGATCTTATATGCATGTATGCAGTAAGTATGCTTCTTTGTATTTCAGATTATTACAATTGTTACTATCTCATAGTGGGGATTGTTACCTCATAGTGAGGATTGTTAACTCATACTGGGGATTGTTACTTCATACTGGGGATTGTTACCTAATTATTGGGATTGTTACTTCATGGTGGGATTGTTACCTCATAGGGGGGATTGTTATCTCATAGTGGGATTACCTCATAGGGAGGATGTTATCTCAAAAGGGGGATTGTTGCTTCATAGTGGGGATTGGTACCTCATAGTGGGGATTGTTACCTAATATTGGAGATTGTTACTTCATAGTGGGGACTATTACTTCATAGTGAGATTGTTATCTCATAGTGGGATTGTTACCTCATAGTGGGGATTGGTACGTCATAGTAGGGATTGTTACCTCATAGTGGGGATTGTTACCTCATATGGGGATTATCTCATAGTGGGGATTGTTTCTTCATAGTAGAGATTGTTTTCTCATATGGGGGAATTGTTATTCATAGGGGGATTTTTACCTCATAGTGGGGATTGTTACCTCATAGTGGGGATTGTTACCACATACTGGGGATTGTTACCGCATAGTAGGGATTGTTACTTCATAGTGCGATTGATATCGCAAAGGGATATTGTTACCTCATAGGAGAATTGTTACCTCATAGGGGATTGTTATCTCATAGGGGGGATTGTTACCTCATAGTGGGGATTGTTACTTCATAGTGTAGATTGTTCCCTCATAACGGGATTGTTACATCATAGGGGGGATGGATACCATAATTCCCACTATGAGGTATCTATCCCACGCTGAACAATAACAGTCCCCCTATTAGGTAACAATCCTCCCTATGAGATATCAAACCCACTATGAAGTAACAATCCACAGTATGAGGTAACAATCCACACTATGAGGTAACAATCCCCATTATGAAGTAACAATCCAGCCTATAACATAACATTGCACTATGAAGTAACATTCCCTACTATGAAGTAACAATCCCCAGTATGAGGTAACAATCCCCACTATGAGCTAATAATCCCACTATGAATTAACAATCCCCACTATGAGGTAACAATCCCACTATGAAGTAACAATCCCACTATGAGGTAACAATACCCCTATAAAGTAACAATACCCACTATGAGGTAACAATCACCACTATAAAGTAACAATCCCCACTATGAGGTAACAATCCCCACTATGAGGTAACAATCCCCACGATGAGGTAACAACCCTCCCTATGAGATAACAATCGCCCTATGAAGTAACAATTCCCACTATGAGGTAACAATCCCACTATGAGGTAACAATTTCCCATATGAGATAACAATTCCACTATGAAGTAACAATCCGCACTACTAGGTAACAATACCTGCTATTAGGTAACAATCCCCACTATGAGGTAACAATCCCCCAATGAGATAATAATTCCCATATGAGGTAACAATCCCCCTATGGGGTAACAATCCCCCTATGGGGTAACAATCCCCCTATGAGGTAACAATCCCCGCTGTGCGGTAACAATCCTGACTATGAGGTAACAATCCCCACTATGAGCTAACAATCCCACCATGAGGTAACAATCCCCACTATGAGGTAACAATCCAACTATGAAGTAATCAGCATGATGAGGTAACAATACACCCTATGAGATAACAATGTCACTAAGAAGTAACAATCAGCACTATGATATAATCCCCATGATGAGGTAACACTCCCCGCTATGAGATAACAATCGCGCTATGAAGTAACAATCCTTACTATGAAATAACAATTTCCAGTATGAGGTAACAATCCCCTATATGAGCTAATAATCCCACTATGAGATAACAATCCCACAATGAGATAACAATCCCCACTATGAGGTAACAATCCCTACTATGAGGTAACAATCCACCTATGAGGTAACAATCCCCCTATGAGATAACAAACCGACTATAAAGTAACAATCCCCAGTATGAGGTAACAATCCCCACTATGAGGCAACAATTCTGCTTTTGAGGTAACAATCCCCCTACGAGTTAATCCCCCCTATGAGGTAACAATCTCCACTATGAGATAACAATCTAACTATGAATAACAATCTCCATTATGAGGTAACAATATCCTGTATGAAGTAACAATCCCCAGTATGAGTTAACAATTCCCACTATGAGGTAACAATCCCCAATCTGAGGTAACAATCCCCCAAAGAGATAATAATCCAACTATGAGGTAACAATCCCCACTATGATGTAACAATGCCCACTACAAGGTAACAATCTCCACCATGAGGTAACAATCCCTGATATGAGATAACAATCGCACTATGAAATTAAAATCCCCACTATGAAGTAATGATTCCGACTATGAGGTAACAATCACCACTATGAGGTAATAATCCCCCCGATGAGATAATAATCCCCCTATGAGGTAACAATCCCCACGATGAGGTAACAACCCTCCCTATGAGATAACAATCGCCCTATGAAGTAACAATCCCCACTATGAAGTAACAATCCCGACTATGAGGTAACAAGACCTAATATTAAGTAACAATCTCCCCTATGAGATAACAATCTCACTATGAAGCAACAATCCCCACCACTAGGTAACAGTCCCACTATTAGGTAACAATTCCCATTATGAGGTAACAATCCCAAAATGAGATAACAATTCCAATATAAGGTAACAATCCCCCTATGAGGTAACAATCCCCGTATGAGGTAACAATCCCCGTATGAGGTAACAATCCCAGCTATAATGTAACAATGCCCACTACAAGGTAACAATCTCCACCATGAGGTAACAATCCCTGATATGAGATAACAATCGCACTATGAAGTTACAATCCCCACTATGAGGTAACAATAACCACTATGAGGTACCAATCCCCAGTATGAGGTAAGAATCCCCCGATGAGATAATAATCCCACTATAAGGTAACAATACCCACTATGAGGTAACAATCCCCCGGTTAGATAATAATCCCCCTATGAGGTAACAATCCCCACGATGAGGCAACAATCCCCCTTTTGAGGCAACAGTCCCCCTATGAGGTAATCCCCCTATGAGGCAACAATCTCCCCTATAAGATAACAATCTAACTATAAAAAACAATCTCCATTATGAGGTAACAATCCCCAGTATGAAGTAACAATCCACAATATGAGTTAACAATCTCCCCTATGAGGTAACAATCCCCAATATGAGGTAACAAACCCACAAAGAGATAATAATCCACCTCTGAAGTAACAATCCCCACTATGATGTAACAATGCCCACTACAAGGTAACAATCTCCACTATGAGGTAACAATCACCAATATGGAGTAACAATCCTCAGTATGAATGAACAATTCCCACTATGAGGTAACAAACCCCACTATGAGGTAACAATCCCCAGAACGAAGTAACAATCCCCCCGATGAGATAATAATCCCACCATGAGGTGCGGCCATGCCCGGAGCAGCGGCTGCCAGGCTGGGAGCGGCCAGGCCCGGATCATCAGGGTCGGGTGCGGCCAGGCCCGGAGCAGCAGGGTCGGGTGTGGCCAGGCCCGGAGCAGCGGCTGCCAGGCTGGGAACGGCCAGGCCGGGATCATCAGGTTTGGGTTCGGCCAGGCCCGGAGCAGCGGCTGCCAGGCTGGGAGCGGCCAGGCCCGGATCATCAGGGTCGGGTGCGGCCAGGCCCGGATCATCAGGGTCGGGTGCGGCCAGGCCCGGAGCAGCGGCTGCCAGGCTGGGAGCGGCCAGGCCCGGAGCAGCAGGGTCGGGTGCGGCCAGGCCCGGAGCAGCGGCTGCCAGGCTGGGAGCGGCCAGGCCCGGAGCATCAGGGTCGGGTGCGGCCAGGCCCGGAGCAGCGGCTGCCAGGCTGGGAGCGGCCAGGCCCGGAGCAGCAGGGTCGGGTGCGGCCAGGCCCGGAGCAGCGGCTGCCAGGCTGGGAGCGGCCAGGCCCAGAGCAGCAGGGTCGGGTGCGGCCACGCCCGGAGCAGCAGCAGCCAAGTCCAGAGCAACTAGGTTGGGAGTGACAGTGGCCAGACCCGGAGCAGTTGGTTGTGGTATGAACGAGAGCAACAGAGGCCAGGCCCGGTGCAGCCAGGCCCGAAACAGCTCGCTCCTCGCCTGCCCCCGCCCCAAGGCTGCCTCTCAGACACAGCTGGAGACTTTGGCGGGAACTTGAGGGTCTGCTGAATCAAGTGATGAAGGCTTAGATCTGAATGTGTTGAGTTAGTATAGCGCTGGGGTGTTGATCTGTAAGCGCCTTGGGTGGGGCCTGGATGAGGTTGGTTGAACTATTTGGAAATGTCTGTTGTCTGAAGTATATCATTGGGCATGTGGAGGTATTATTGATATGAGAAAATGCTAAGTAACTGATTTACTATCTGAAAAGGGATTTACTATAGAGGAAAGGGAGGGAGGAAGAGACTAAACATAAACTGTGCACCTATGGATGAGGACAGTGGGGGAAGGGGAGGAGTTGGAGGGTGGGGTGGGAACCTGGTGGAGGGAGGAGGAAATGAGGAACCTTTGTAATATTATGAACAATAAAGATTGATAAAAAAAATAAAAAAAAATAAAATAATCCCACCATGAGGTAACAATCCCCACTATGAGGTACCAATCCCCCCGATGACATAATAATCCCCCTATGAGGTAACAATCCCAATGATGAGGTAACACCCAGCCTATGAGATAACAATCGCACTATGAAGTAACAATTCCCACTATGAATTAACAATCCCGACTATGAGATAACAATCCTCACTATGAGGTAACAATCCCGCTATGAGATAACAAACCGACTATAAAGTAACAATCCCCAGTATGAGGTAACAATCCCCAGTATGAGGCAACAATCCCCCTTTTGAGGTAACAATCCACCTATGATGTAATTCCCCTATGAGGTAACAATCCCACCAATGAGATAACAATCGCACTATGAAGTAACAATTCCCACTATGAAGTAACAAACTCCAGTATGAGATAACAATCCCCACTATGAGGTAACAATCACAACTATGAGGTAACAATCCCAATATGAGGTAACAATCCCACTATGAGGTAAGAATCCTCACTATGAGGTAACAATCGCACTATGAGGTAACCATCCCCACAATGAGGTAACAATCCCCACTATGAGGTAATCCCCATGATGAGGTAACAATCCCCCTATGAGATAACAATATCACTATGAAGTAACAATCCCCTCTATTAAGTAACAATCCCCACTATAAAGTACCAATCTCACTATGAAGTAACAATCACCACCATGAGGCAGCAATCCCCCTTTTGAGATAACAATCCCCCCAATGAGGCAATCCCCCTATGACGTAACAATCCCCCCTATGAGATAACAATCTCACTATGAAGTAAAAATCCCCATTATGAGGTAACAATCCCCAGTATGAGTAAACAATCCCTCTATGAGGTAAAAATCCCCACTATGAGGTAACAATACCCCCTATGAAATGACAATCCCTCTATGAGGTAACAATCACCACTATGGGATAACAATCCCCCTATGAGATAGCAATCCCCACTATGAGGTAACAATCCCCATATGAGATAACAAACAGAATATAAAGTAACAATCCCCAGTATGAGGTAACAATCCCCACTATGAGGTAACAATTCCGCTTTTGAGGTAACAATCCCCCTACGAGTTAATCCCCCCTATGAGGTAACAATCTCCACTATGAGATAACAATCTAACTATGAATAACAATCTCCATTATGAGGTAACAATATCCAGTATGAAGTAACAATCCCCAGTATGAGTTAAGAATTCCCACTATGAGGTAACAATCCCCAATATGAGGTAACAATCCCCCAAAGAGATAACAATCCAGCTATGAGGTAACAATCCCCACTATGATTTAACAATGCCCACAACAAGGTAACAATATCCACCATGAGGTAACAATCCCTGATATGAGATAACAATCGCACTATGAAATTACAATCCCCACTATGAAGTAATGATTCCGAGTATGAGGTAACAATCACCACTATGGGGTAATAATCCCCCCGATGAGATAATATTCCCCCTATGAGGTAACAATCCCCACGATGAGGTAACAACCCTCCCTATGAAGGGCGATAACAATCGCCCTATGAAGTAACAATTCCCACTATGAGGTAACAATCCCACTATGAGGTAACAATTTCCCATATGAGATAACAATCCCACTATGAAGTAACAATCCGCAGTACTAGGTAACAATACCCACTATTAGGTAACAATCCCCAATATGAGGTAACAATCCCCCAATGAGATAATAATTCCCATATGAGGTAACAATCCCCCTATGGGGTAACAATCCCCCTATGGGGTAACAATCCCCCTATGAGGTAACAATCCCCGCTGTGCGGTAACAATCCTGACTATGAGGTAACAATCCCCACTATGAGCTAACAATCCCACCATGAGGTAACAATCCCCACTATGAGGTAAGAATCCAACTATGAAGTAATCAGCATGATGAGGTAACAATACCCCCTATGAGATAACAATGTCACTGAGAAGTAACAATCAGCACTATGATGTAATCCCCATGATGAGGTAACACTCCCCGCTATGAGATAACAATCGCGCTATGAAGTAACAATCCTTACTATGAAATAACAATTTCCAGTATGAGGTAACAATCCCCTATATGAGCTAATAATCCCACTATGAGATAACAATCCCACAATGAGATAACAATCCCCACTATGAGGTAACAATCCACCTATGAGGTAACAATCCCCCTATGAGATAACAAACTGAGTATAAAGTAACAATCCCCAGTATGAGGTAACAATCCCCACTATGAGGCAACAATTCTGCTTTTGAGGTAACAATCCCCCTATGAGTTAATCCCCCCTATGAGGTAACAATCTCCACTATGAGATAACAATCTAACTATGAATAACAATCTCCATTATGAGGTAACAATATCCAGTATGAAGTAACAATCCCCAGTATGAGTTAACAATTCCCACTATGAGGTAACAATCCCCCAAAGAGATAACAATCCAACTATGAGGTAACAATCCCCACTTTGATGTAACAATGCCCACTACAAGGTAACAATCTACACCATGAGGTAACAACCCTGATATGAGATAACAATCGCACTATGAAATTACAATCCCCACTATGAAGTAATGATTCCGACTATGAGGTAACAAGACCTAATATTAAGTAACAATCTCCCCTATGAGATAACAATCTCACTATGAAGCAACAATCCCATTATGAGGTAACAATCCCAAAATGAGATAACAATTCCAATATAAGGTAACAATCCCCCTATGAGGTAACAATCCCCGTATGAGGTAACAATCCCAGCTATAATGTAACAATGCCCACTACAAGGTAACAATCTCCACCATGACGAAACAATCCCTGATATGAGATAACAATCGCACTATGAAGTTACAATCCCCACTATGAGGTAACAATCACCACTATGGGATAACAATCCCCCTATGAGATAGCAATCCCCACTATGAGGTAACAATCCCCCTATGAGATAACAAACTGAATATAAAGTAACAATCCCCAGTATGAGGTAACAATCCCCACTGTGAGGCAACAATCTCCCTTTTGAGGTAACAATCCCCCTACAAAGTAATCCCCGTATGAGGTAACAATCTCCCCTATGAGATAACAATCTAACTATGAATAACAATCTCCATTATGAGGTAACAATATCCAGTATGAAGTAACAATCCCCAGTATGAGTTAACAATTCCCACTATGAGGTAACAATCCCCAATATGAGGTAACAATCCCCCAAAGAGATAACAATCCAACTATGAGGTAACAATCCCCACTATGATGTAACAATGCCCACTACAAGGTAACAATCTCCACCATGAGGCAACAATCCCTGATATGAGATAACAATCGCACTATGAAATTACAATCCCCACTATGAAGTAATGATTCCGAATATGAGGTAACAATCACCACTATGGGGTAATAATCCCCCCGATGAGATAATATTCCCCCTATGAGGTAACAATCCCCAAGATGAGGTAACAACCCTCCCTATGAGATAACATTCGCCCTATGAAGTAACAATCCCCACTATGAAGTAACAATCCCGACTATGAGGTAACAAGACCTCATAGTAACAAGATAACAATCACCCTATGAAGTAACAATTCCCACTATGAGGTAACAATCCCACTAAGAGGTAACAATTTCCCATATGAGATAACAATCCCACCAAGAAGTAACAATCCGCACTACTAGGTAACAATACCCACTATTAGGTAACAATCCCCACTATGAGGTAACAATCCCCCAATGAGATAATAATTCCCATATGAGGTAACAATCCCCCTATGGGATAACAATCCCCCTATGGGGTAACAATCCCCCTATGAGGTAACAATCCCCGCTGTGCGGTAACAATCCCCACTATGAGGTAACAATCCCCACTATGAGGTAACAATCCAACTATGAAGTAATCAGCATGATGAGGTAACAATAACCCCTATGAGATAACAATGTCACTAAGAAGTAACAATCAGCACTATGATGTAATCCCCATGATGAGGTAACACTCCCCGCTATGAGATAACAATCGCGCTATGAAGTAACAATCCTTACTATGAAATAACAATTTCCAGTATGAGGTAACAATCCCCTATATGAGCTAATAATCCCACTATGAGATAACAATCCCACAATGAAATAACAATCCCCACTATGAGGTAACAATCCCTACTATGAGGTAACAATCCACCTATGAGGTAACAATCCCCCTATGAGATAACAAACTGACTATAAAGTAACAATCCCCAGTATGAGGTAACAATCCCCACTATCAGGCAACAATTCTGCTTTTGAGGTAACAATCCCCCTACGAGTTAATCCTCCCTATGTGGTAACAATCTCCACTATGAGATAACAATCTAACTATGAATAACAATCTCCATTATGAGGTAACAATATCCTGTATGAAGTAACAATCCCCAGTATGAGGTAACAATTCCCACTATGAGGTAACAATCCCCAATATGAGGTAACAATCCCCCAAAGAGATAATAATCCAACTATGAGGTACAATCCCCACTATGATGTAACAATGCCCACTACAAGGTAACAATCTCCACCATGAGGTAACAATCCCGGATATGAGATAACAATCGCACTATGAAATTAAAATCCCCACTATGAAGTAATGATTCCGAGTATGAGGTAACAATCACCACTATGGGGTAATAATCCCCCCGATGAGATAATATTCCCCCTATGAGGTAACAATCCCCACGATGAGGTAACATCCCTCCCTATGAGATAATAATCGCCCTATGAAGTAACAATCCCCACTATGAAGTAACAATCCCGACAATGAGGTAACAAGACCTAATATTAAGTAACAATCTCCCCTATGAGATAACAATCTCACTATGAAGCAACAATCCCCACCACTAGGTAACAGTCCCACTATTAGGTAACAATCCCCATTATGAGGTAACAATCCCAAAATGAGATAACAATTCCAATATAAGGTAACAATCCCCCTATGAGGTAACAATCCCCGTATGAGGTAACAATCCCAGCTATAATGTAACAATGCCCACTACAAGGTAACAATCTCCACCATGAGGTAACAATCCCTGATATGAGATAACAATCACACTATGAAGTTACAATCCCCACTATGAGGTAACAATAACCACTATGAGGTAACAATCCCCAATATGAGGTAAGAATCCCCCTGATGAGATAATAATCCCACTATAAGGTAACAATCCCCACTATGAGGTAACAATCCCCCTATGCGATAACAAACCGACTATAAAGTAACAATCCCCAATATGAGGTAACAATCCCCCAAAGAGATAACAATCCAACTATGAGGTAACAATCCCCAATATGGTGTAACAATGCCCACTGCAAGGTAACAATCTCCACCATGAGGTAACAATCCCTGATATGAGATAACAATCGCACTATGAAATTACAATCCCCACTATGAAGTAATGATTCCGACTATGAGGTAACAATCACCACTATGGGGTAATAATCCCCCCGATGAGATAATATTCCCCCTATGAGGTAACAATCCCCACGATGAGGTAACAACCCTCCCTATGAGATAACAATCGCCCTATGAAGTAACAATCCCCACTATGAAGTAACAATCCCGACTATGAGGTAACAAGACCTAATATTAAGTAACAATCTCCCCTATGAGATAACAATCTCACTATGAAGCAACAATCCCCACCACTAGGTAACAGTCCCACTATTAGGTAACAATCCCCATTATGAGGTAACAATCCCAAAATGAGATAACAAACCCAGTATAAAGTAACAATCCCCAGTATGAGGTAACAATCCCCACTATGAGATAACAATCCCCACTATGAGTTAACAATCACCACTACGAGGTAACAATCTCCACTATGATGTAACTATCCCTCATATGAGATAACAATCCCACTATGAAGTAACAGTCCCTACTATGAGGTAACAATCCCCACTATGAGGTTACAATCCCACTATGAGGTAACAATCCCCACTATGGAGATAATAATCCTCAGTATGAGTGAACAATCCCCACTATGAGGTAACAATCCCCCTATGCGATAACAAACCGACTATAAAGTAACAATCCCCAATATGAGGTAACAATCCCCCAAAGAGATAACAATCCAACTATGAGGTAACAATCCCCACTATGATGTAACAATGCCCACTACAAGGTAACAATCTCCACCATGAGTAACACCCAGCCTATGAGGTAACAATCCCACTATGAAGTAACAATCCCACTATGATGTAACAATCCCCAGTATGAGGTAACAATCACCACTATGAGGTAACAATCCCCCTATGAGATAACAATCCCCCTATGAGATAACAATCCCCACTATGAGCTAACAATCCCGACTATGAAGCAACAATCCCCCTTTTGAGATAACATCCTCCCTATGAGGTAATCCCACTATGAGGTAACAATCCCCACTATGAGATAACAATCCCCACTATGAGGTAACAATCCCACTATGAAGTAACCATCCCCAGTATGAGATAACAATCCCCACTATGAAGTCATCCCCACTATGAGGTAACAATCACAACTGTGAGGTAACAATCCCAATATGAGGTAACAATCCCACTATGAGGTAACAATCCCCACTATGAGGTAACAATCCCAATATGAGGTAACAATCCCACTATGAGGTAACAATCCCCACTATGAGGTAATCCCCACGATGAGGTAACAATCCCCCCTATGAGATAACAATGTCACTATGAAATAACAATCCCCACTATTAAGTAACAATCCCACTACGAAGTAACAATCCCCAGTATGAGTTAACAATCCCCACTATGAGCAAACAATCCCCTTTTGTGATAACAATCCCCCCAATGAGGCAATCCCCCTGATGACGTAACACTCCCCCCTATGAGATAACAATCGCGCTATGAAGTAAAAATCCCGATTATGAGGTAACAATCCCCAGTATGAGTAAACAATCCCTCTATGAGGTAAAAATCCCCACTATGAGGTAACAATACCCACAATGAAATAACAATCCCTCTATGAGGTAACAATCACTACTATGGGATAACAATCCCCCTAAGAGATAACAATCCCCACTATGAGATAACAATCCCCCTATGAGGTAACAATCCAACTATGAGGTAACAATCCCAACTATGATGTAACAATGCCCACTACAAGGTAACAATTTCCACCATGAGGTAACAATACCTGATATGAGATAACAATCGCACTATGAAATTACAATCCCCACTATGAGGTAACAATCCCCAGTATGAGGTAAGAATCCCCCCGATGAGATAATAATCCCACTATAAGGTAACAATCCCCACTATGAGGTAACAATCCCCCGGTTAGATAATAATCCCCCTATGAGGTAACAATCCCCACTGTGAGGCAACAATCCCCCTTTTGAGGTAACAATCCCCCTACGAAGTAATCCCCCTATGAGGTAACAATCCCCACTATGAGATAACAATCTCACTATGAAGTAACAATACCGATTATGAGGTAACAATCCCCAGTATGAAGTAACAATCCACAATATGAGTTAACAATCTCCCCTATGAGGTAACAATCCCCAATATGAGGTAACAACCCCCCAAAGAGATAATAATCCCCCTATGAGGTTACAATCCCCTCTATGATGTAACAATGCCCACTACAAGGTAACAATCTCCACTATGAGGTAACAATCCCCAATATGGAGTAACAATCCTCAGTATGAGTGAACAATTCCCACTATGAGGTAACAAACCCCACTATGAGGTAACAATCCCCAGAACGAAGTAACAATCCCCCCGATGAGATAATAATCCCACCATGAGGTAACAATCCCCACTATGAGGTAACAATCCCCCCGATGAGATAATAATCCCCCTATGAGGTAACAATCCCAACGATGAGGTAACACCCAGCCTATGAGATAACAATCGCACTATGAAGTAACAATCCCCACTATGAAGTAACAATCCCGACTATGAGGTAACAAGACCTAATATTAAGTAACAATCTCCCCTATGAGATAACAATCTCACTATGAGGCAACAATCCCCACCACTAGGTAACAGTCCCCACTATTAGGTAACAATCCCCATTATGAGGTAACAATCCCAAAATGAGATAACAATTCCAATATAAGGTAACAATCCCCCTATGAGGTAACAATCCCAGCTATAATGTAACAATCCCAGCTATAATGTAACAATGCCCACTACAAGGTAACAATCTCCACCATGAGGTAACAATCCCTGATATGAGATAACAATCGCACTATGAAGTTACAATCCCCACTATGAGGTAACAATAACCACTATGAGGTAACAATCCCCAGTATGAGGTAAGAATCCCCCCGATGAGATAATAATCCCACTATAAGATAACAATCCCCACTATGAGGTAACAATCCCCCGGTTAGATAATAATCCTCCTATGAGGTAACAATCCCCATGATGAGGCAACAATCCCCCTTTTGAGGTAACAGTCCCCCTATGAGGTAATCCCCCTATGAGATAACAATCTCCCCTATAAGATAACAATCTAACTATAAATAACAATCTCCATTATGAGGTAACAATCCCCAGTATGAAGTAACAATCCACAATATGAGTTAACAATCTCCCCTATGAGGTAACAATCCCCAATATGAGGTAACAAACCCACAAAGAGATAATAATCCACCTCTGAAGTAACAATCCCCACTATGATGTAACAATGCCCACTACAAGGTAAGAATCTCCACTATGAGGTAACAATCCCCAATATGGAGTAACAATCCTCAGTATGAGTGAACAATTCCCACTATGAGGTAACAAACCCCACTATGAGGTAACAATCCCCAGAACGAAGTAACAATCCCCCCGATGAGATAATAATCCCACCATGAGGTAACAATCCCAACGATGAGGTAACACCCAGCCTATGAGATAACAATCGCACTATGAAGTAACAATACCTGCTATGAATTAACAATCCCGACTATGAGATAACAATCCTCACTATGAGGTAACAATCTCGCTATGAGATAACAAACCGACTATAAAGTAACAATCCCCAGTATGAGGTAACAATCCCCACTATGAGGCAACAATCCCCTTTTGAGGTAACAATCCAACTATGATGTAATTCCCCTATCAGGTAACAATCCCAACGATGAGGTAACAATCCCACCAATGAGATAACAATCGCACTATGAAGTAACAATTTCCACGATGAAGTAACAATCTCCAGTATGAGATAACAATCCCCAGTATGAGGTAACAATCACAACTATGAGGTAACAATCCCAATATGAGGTAACAATCCCACTATGAGGTAAGAATCCTCACTATGAGGTAACAATAACACTATGAGGTAACCATCCCCACAATGAGGTAACAATCCCTCTATGAGGTAAGAATCCCCACTATGAGGTAACAATACCCCCTATGAAATAACAATCCCTCTATGAGGTAACAATCACCACTATGGGATAACAATCCCCCTATGAGATAGCAATCCCCACTATGAGGTAACAATCCCCCTATGAGATAACAATATCACTATGAAGTAACAATCCCCTCTATTAAGTAACAATCCCCACTATAAAGTACCAATTTCACTATGAAGTAACAATCCCCACCATGAGGCAACAATACCCCTTTTGAGATAACAATCCCCCCAATGAGGCAATCCCCCTATGACGTAACAATCCCCCTATGAGATAACAATCTCACTATGAAGTAAAAATCCCGATTATGAGGTAACAATCCCCAGTATGAGTAAACAATCCCTCTATGAGGTAAAAATCCCCACTATGAGGTAACAATACCCCCTATGAAATAACAATCCCTCTATGAGGTAACAATCACCACTATGGGATAACAATCCCCCTATGAGATAGCAATCCCCACTATGAGGTAACAATCCCCCTATGAGATAACAAACCGAATATAAAGTAACAATCCCCAGTATAAGGTAACAATCCCCACTATGAGGTAACAATTCCGCTTTTGAGGTAACAATCCCCCTACGAGTTAATCCCCCCTATGAGGTAACAATCTCCACTATGAGATAATCTAACTATGAATAACAATCTCCATTATGAGGTAACAATATCCAGTATGAAGTAACAATCCCCAGTATGAGTGAACAATTCCCACTATGAGGTAACAATCCCCAATATGAGGTAACAATCCCCCAAAGAGATAACAATCCAACTATGAGGTAACAATCCCCACTATGATGTAACAATGCCCATTACAAGGTAACAATCTCCACCATGAGGTAACAATCCCTGATATGAGATAACAATTGCACTATGAAGTTACAATCCCCACTATGAGGTAACAATAACCACTATGAGGTAACAATCCCCAGTATGAGGTAAGAATCCCCCCGATGAGATAATAATCCCACTATAAGGTAACAATCCCCACTATGAGGTAACAATCCCCCAGTTAGATAATAATCCCCCTATGAGGTAACAATCCCCATGATGATACAACAATCCCCCTTTTGAGGTAACAGTCCCCCTATGAGGTAATCCCCCTATGAGGTAACAATCTCCCCTATAAGATAACAATCTAACTATAAATAACAATCGCCATTATGAGGTAACAATCCCCAGTATTAAGTAACAATCCACAATATGAGTTAACAATCTCCCCTATGAGGTAACAATCCCCAATATGAGGTAACAATCCCCCAAAGAGATAATAATCCAACTATGAGGTAACAATCCCCAGCTATAATGCAACAATGCCCACTACAAGGTAACCATCTCCACCATGAGGTAACAATCCCTGATATGAGATAACAATCGCACTATGAAGTTACAATCCCCACTATGAGGTAACAATAAACACTATGAGGTAACAATCCCCAGTATGAGGTAAGAATCCCCCCGATGAGATAATAATCCCACTATAAGGTAACAATCCCCACTATGAGGTAACAATCCCCACGATGAGGCAACAATCCCCCTTTTGAGGTAACAGTCCCCCTATGAGGTTATCCCCCTATGAGGTAACAATCTCCCCTATAAGATAACAATCTAACTATAAATAACAATCTCCATTATGAGGTAACAATCCCCAGTATGAAGTAACAATCCACAATATGAGTTAACAATCTCCCCTATGAGGTAACAATCCCCAATATGAGGTAACAAACCCACAAAGAGATAATAATCCACCTCTGAAGTAACAATCCCCACTATGATGTAACAATGCCCACTACAAGGTAACAATCTCCACTATGAGGTAACAATCCCCAATATGGAGTAACAATCCTCAGTATGAGTGAACAATTCCCACTATGAGGTAACAAACCCCACTATGAGGTAACAATCCCCAGAACGAAGTAACAATCCCCCCGATGAGATAATAATCCCACCATGAGGTAACAATCCCCACTATGAGGTAACAATCCCCCCGATGAGATAATAATCCCCCTATGAGGTAACAATCCCAACGATGAGGTAACACCCAGCCTATGAGATAACAATCGCACTATGAAGTAACAATTCCCGCTATGAATTAACAATCCCGACTATGAGATAACAATCCTCACTATGAGGTAACAATCCCGCTATGAGATAACAAACCGACTATAAAGTAACAATCCCCAGTATGAGGTAACAATCCCCACTATGAGGCAACAATCCCCCTTTTGAGGTAACAATCCACCTATGATGTAATTCCCCTATGAGGTAACAATCCCAACGATGAGGTAACAATCCCACCAATGAGATAACAATCACACTATGAAGTAACAATTCCCACTATGAAGTAACAATCTCCAGTATGAGATAACAATCCCCACTATGAGGTAACAATCACAACTATGAGGTAACAATCCCAATATGAGGTGACAATCCCACTATGAGGTAAGAATCCTCACTATGAGGTAACAATCGCACTATGAGGTAACCATCCCCACAATGAGGTAACAATCCCCACTATGAGGTAATCCCCATGATGAGGTAACAATCCCCCTATGAGATAACAATATCACTATGAAGTAACAATCCCCTCTATTAAGTAACAATCCCCACTATAAAGTACCAATCTCAGTATGAAGTAACAATCACCACCATGAGGCAACAATCCCCCTTTTGAGATAACAATCCCCCCAATGAGGCAATCCCCCTATGACGTAACAATCCCCCCTATGAGATAACAATCTCACTATGAAGTAAAAATCCCGATTATGAGGTAACAATCCCCAGTATGAGTAAACAATCCCTCTATGAGGTAAAAATCCCCACTATGAGGTAACAATACCCCCTATGAAATAACAATCCCTCTATGAGGTAACAATCACCAGTATGGGATAACAATCCCCCTATGAGATAGCAATCCCCACTATGAGGTAACAATCCCCCTATGAGGTAACAATCCCCGTATGAGGTAACAATCCCAACTATAATGTAACAATGCCCACTACAAGGTAACAATTTCCACCATGAGGTAACAATACCTGATATGAGATAACAATCGCACTATGAAGTTACAATCCCCACTATGAGGTAACAATCCCCAGTATGAGGTAAGAATCCCCCCGATGAGATAATAATCCCACTATAAGGTAACAATCCCCACTATGAGGTAACAATCCCCCGGTTAGATAATAATCCCCCTACGAGGTAACAATCCCCACGATGAGGCAACAATCCCCCTTTTGAGGTAACAGTCCCCCTATGAGGTTATCCCCCTATGAGGTAACAATCTCCCCTATGAGATAACAATCTAAGTATGAATAACAATCTCCATTATGAGGTAACCTTCCCCAGTATGAAGTAACAATCCCCAGTATGAGTTAACAATTCCCACTATGAGGTAACAATCCCCAATATGAGGTAACAACCCCCCAAAGAGATAATAATCCCCCTATGAGGTGACAATCCCCTCTATGATGTAACAATGCCCACTACAAGGTTACAATCTCCACTATGAGGTAACAATCCCCAGTATGAAGTAACAAACCCCAGTATGAGTTAACAATTCCCACTATGAGGTAACAATCCCCACTATGAGGTAACAATCCCCAGTAAAAGATAACAATCCCCCCGATGAGATAATGATCCCACTATGAGGTAACAATCCCAATTATGAGGTAACAATCCCCCCGATGAGATAATAATCCCCCTATGAGGTAACAGTCCCAACGAAGAGGTAACAATCCCCCCTATGAGATAACAATCGCACTATGAAGTAACAATTCCCGCTATGAATTAACAATCCCGACTATGAGATAACAATCCTCACTATGAGGTAACAATCCCGCTATGAGATAACAAACCGACTATAAAGTAACAATCCCCAGTATGAGGTAACAATCCCCACTATGAGGCAACAATCCCCCTTTTGAGGTAACAATCCACCTATGATGTAATTCCCCTATGAGGTAACAATCCCAACGATGAGGTAACAATCCCACCAATGAGATAACAATCGCACTATGAAGTAACAATTCCCACTATGAAGTAACAATCTCCAGTATGAGATAACAATCCCAATATGGGGTGACAATCCCACTATGAGGTAAGAATCCTCACTATGAGGTAACAATCGCACTATGAGGTAACCATCCCCACAATGAGGTAACAATCCCCACTATGAGGTAATCCCCATGATGAGGTAACAATCCCCCTATGAGATAACAATATCACTATGAAGTAACAATCCCCTCTATTAAGTAACAATCCCCACTATAAAGTACCAATCTCAGTATGAAGTAACAATCACCACCATGAGGCAACAATCCCCCTTTTGAGATAACAATCCCCCCAATGAGGCAATCCCCCTATGACGTAACAATCCCCCCTATGAGATAACAACCTCACTATGAAGTAAAAATCCCGATTATGAGGTAACAATCCCCAGTATGAGTAAACAATCCCTCTATGAGGTAAAAATCCCCACTATGAGGTAACAATACCCCCTATGAAATAACAATCCCTCTATGAGGTAACAATCACCACTATGGGATAACAATCCCCCTATGAGATAGCAATCCCCACTATGAGGTAACAATCCCCCTATGAGATAACAAACCGAATATAAAGTAACAATCCCCAGTATGAGGTAACAATCCCCACTATGAGGTAACAATTCTGCTTTTGAGGTAACAATCCCCCTACGAGTTAATCCCCCCTGTGAGGTAACAATCTCCACTATGAGATAACAATCTAACTATGAATAACAATCTCCATTATGAGGTAACAATATCCAGTATGAAGTAACAATCCCCAGTATGAGTTAACAATTCCCACTATGAGGTAACAATCCCCCAAAGAGATAACAATCCAACTATGAGGTAACAATCCCCACTATGATGTAACAATGCCCACTACAAGGTAACAATCTACACCATGAGGTAACAACCCTGATATGAGATAACAATCGCAGTGTGAAATTACAATCCCCACTATGAAGTAATGATTCCGACTATGAGGTAACAATCACCACTATGGGGTAATAATCCCCCCGATGAGATAATATTCCCCCTATGAGGTAACAATCCCCACGATGAGGTAACAACCCTCCCTATGAGATAACAATCGCCCTATGAAGTAACAATTCCCACTATGAGGTAACAATCCCACTATGAGGTAACAATTTCCCATATGAGATAACAATCCCACTATGAAGTAACAATCCGCACTACTAGGTAACAATACCCACTATTAGGTAACAATCCCCACTATGAGGTAACAATCCCCCAATGAGATAATAATTCCCATATGAGGTAACAATCCCCCTATGGGGTAACAATCCCCCTATGGGGTAACAATCCCCCTATGAGGTAACAATCCCCGCTGTGCGGTAACAATCCTGACTATGAGGTAACAATCCCCACTATGAGCTAACAATCCCACCATGAGGTAACAATCCCCACTATGAGGTAACAATCCAACTATGAAGTAATCAGCATGATGAGGTAACAATACCCCCTATGAGATAACAATGTCACTAAGAAGTAACAATCAGCACTATGATGTAATCCCCATGATGAGGTAACACTCCCCGCTATGAGATAACAATCGCGCTATGAAGTAACAATCCTTACTATGAAATAACAATTCCCAGTATGAGGTAACAATCCCCTATATGAGCTAATAATCCCACTATGAGATAACAATCCCACAATGAGATAACAATCCCCACTATGAGGTAACAATCCCTACTATGAGGTAACAATCCACCTATGAGGTAACAATCCCCCTATGAGATAACAAACCGACTATAAAGTAACAATCCAAAGTATGAGGTAACAATCCCCACTATGAGGCAACAATTCTGCTTTTGAGGTAACAATCCCCCTACGAGTTAATCCCCCCTATGAGGTAACAATCTCCACTATGAGATAACAATCTAACTATGAATAACAATCTCCATTATGAGGTAACAATATCCAGTATGAAGTAACAATCCCCAGTATGAGTTCACAATTCCCACTATGAGGTAACAATCCCAAGTATGAAGTAACAATCCCCACCATGAGGCAACAATCCCCCTTTGGAGATAACAATCCCCCCTCTGAGGTAATCCCCCTTTAAGGTAACAATCCCTCCTATGAGATAACAATCTCACTATGAAGTAACAATCCCGATTATGAGGTAACAATACCCAGTATGAGTAAACAATCCCCACTATGAGGTAAAAATCCCCACTATGAGGTAACAATCCCCCTATGAGATAACAATCCTTCTATGAGGTAACAATCACTCTGAGATAACAATCCCCCTATGAGACAGCAATCCCCGCTATGAGGTAACAATACCCACTATGAGGTAAAAATCCCCACAATGAGGTAACAATACCCCCTATGAGATAACAAACCCTCTATGAGATAGCAATCCCCGCTATGGGATAACAATCCCCCTATGAGATAACAAACCGACTATAAAGTAACAATCCCCAGTATGAGGTAACAATCCCCACTATGAGGCAACAATCCCCCTTTTAAGGTAACAATCACCCTATGAGGTAATCCCCCTATGAGGTAACAATTTCCCCTATGAGATAACAATCTAACAATGAATAACAATCTCCGTTATGAGGTAACAATCCCCAGTATGAAGTAACAATCCCCAGTATGAGTTAACAATTCCCACTATGAGGTAACAATCCCCAATATGAGGTAACAATACCCCCGAAGAGATAATAATCCCACTATGAGGTAACAATCCCCACTATGATGTAACAATGCCCACTACAAGATAACAATCTCCACTATGAGGTAACAATCCCCTCTATGAGGTAACAATCCCTGGTACGAGGTAAGAATCCCCCTGATGAGATAATAAGCCCCTAAGAGGTAACAATCCCCACGATGAGGTAACAAAAACCCCTATGAGATAACAATCGCCCTATGAAGTAACAATCCCCACGATGAAGTAACAATCCCGACTATGAGGTAACAAGACCCAATATGAAGTAACAATCCCCCCTATGAGATAACAATCCCACTATGAAACAACAATCCCCACCACTAGGTAACAGACCCCACTATTAGGTAACAATCCCCATTATGAGGTAACAATCCCAAAATGAGATAACAATTCCAATATAAGGTAACAATCCCCTTATGAGGTAACAATCCCCCTATGAGGTAACAATCCCCCTAGGAGGTAACAATGCCCCTATAAGGTAATGATCCCACTATGAGAAAACAATCCCACTATGAGGTAATAATTCCCACTATGAAGTAACAATCCCCACTATGAGGTAACCATCCTCACTATGAGGGAACAATCCCCACTATGAGATACCAATCCCCCCTATTAGATAACAATCCGATTATGAGGGAACAATCCCCACTATGAGGTAACAATCAGCACTATGAGATAACAATCCCCCTATGAGATAGTAATCCCCACTATGAGGTAACAATCCCCCCTATGAGATAATAATAGCCTTTGAGGTAACAATCCCCCTATGAGATAAATATCCCACAATGAAGTATCAATCCCCAATATGAGGTAACATTCCCCACTATGATGAAACAATCCCCATTATGAGGTAAGAATCCCCAGTATGAAGTAACAATCCCCAGTATGAGTTAACAATTCCCACTATGAGGTAACAATCCCCAATATGAGGTAACAATCCCCCCGAAGAGGTAATAATCCCTCATGAGCTAACAATCCCCACTATGATGTAACAATGCCCACTATAAGGTAATAATCTCCACCATGAGGTAACAATCCTAGTATAAAGTAACAATCCCCAGTATGAGTTAACAATTCCCACTATGAGGTAACAATACCCACTATGAGATAACAATCCCACCGAAGAGATAATAATTCCCCTAAGAGGTAACAATCCCAATATGAGGTAACAATTCCCACTATGAAGTAACAATCCCCACTATGAGGTAACTATCCTCACTATGAGGTAACAATCCCCACTATGAGATACCAATCCCCCCTATTAGATAACAATCCCATTATGAGGGAACAATCCCCACTATGAGGTAACAAACAGCACTATGAGATAACAATCCCCCTATGAGATAGCAATCCCCACTATGAGGTAACAATCCCCGCTATGAGATAACAATACCCTTTGAGGTAACAATCCCCCTATGAGATAAATATCCCATGATGAAGTATGAATCCCCAATATGAGGTAACAATCCCCACTATGAGGAAACAATCGCCGCTATGAGGTAACAATCCCACTATGAAGTAAGAATTCCCAGTATGAAATAACAATCCCCACTATGAGGTTACAATCCTCCCGATGAGATAATAATCCCCCTAAGAGGTAACAATCCCAAAGATGAGGTAACAATCCCACCAATGAGATAACAATCACAGTATGAAGTAACAATTCCCACTATGAAGTAACAATCCCCAGTATAAGATAACAATCCCCACTATGAGGTTATCCCCAATATGAGGTAACAATCACAACTATGAGGTAACAATCCCAATATGAGGTAACCATCCCCACAATGAGGTAAGAATCCCCACTATGAGGTAATCCCCACGATGAAGTAACACTCCCCCCTATGAGATAACAATCGCACTATGAAGTAACAATCCCCTCTATGAAGTAACAATCCCCACTATAAAGTACCAATCCCACTATGAAGTAACAATCCCCAGTATGAGATAACAACCGCACTATGAGGTTATCCCCACTATGAGGTAACAATCACAACTATGAGGTAACAATCGCAAAATGAGGTAACAATCCCACTGTGAGGTAACAATCACCACTATGAGGTAACAATTGCACTATGAGGTAACCATCCCCACAAAGAGGTAACAATCCCAACTATGAGGTAATAACAACGATGAGGTAACAATACCCCATATGAGATAACAATGTCACTATGAAGTAACAATCCCCATTATGATGTAATCCCCACAATGAGGTAACAGTCCCCCCTATGAGATAACAATCGCACTATGAAGTAACAATCCCCACTATGAAGTAATAATCCCCACTATAAAGTACCAATCCCACTATGAAGTAACAATCCCAAGTATGAAGTAACAATCCCCACCATGAGGCAACAATCCCCCTTTGGAGATAACAATCCCCCCTCTGAGGTAATCCCCCTTTGAGGTAACAATCCCTCCTATGAGATAACTATCCCACTATGAAGTAACAATCCCGATTATGAGGTAACAATCCCCAGTATGAGTAAACAATCCCCACTATGAGGTAAAAATCCCCACTATGAGGTAACAATCCCCCCTATGAGATAACAATCCCTTTATGAGGTAACAATCACCACTATGAGATAACAATCCCCATATGAGATAGCCATTTCCACTTTGAGGTAACAATACACACTATGAGATAACAATACCCTTTGAGGTAACAATCCCCCTGTGAGATATATATCCCACGATGAAATATCAATCCCCAATATGAGCTAACAATCCCCACTATGAGGAAACAATCCCCTCTATGAGGCAACAATCCCACTATGAAGTAACAATACCCAATATGAGATAACAATCCCCACTATGAGGTAATCCCCACTATGAGGTAACAATCACAACTATGAGGCAACAATCCCAATATGAGGTAACAATCCCAATATGAGGTAATAATCCCCACTATGAGGTAACAATCGCACTATGAGGTAACCATCCCCACAATGAGGTAACAATCCCCCTATGAGATAACAATCCCATTATGAGGGAACAATCCTCACTATGAGATAACAATACCCTTGAGGTAATAATCCCAACTAAGAGGAAACAATCGCAACTATGAGGTAACAATCCCACTATGAAGTAACAATCCCCAGTATGAGATAACAATCCCCACTATGATGTAATCCCCACGATGAGGTAACACTCCCCCCTATGAGATAACAATCAAAATATGAAGTAACAATCTCTACTATGAAGTAACAATCCCCACTATAAAGTACCAATCCCACTATGAAATAACAATCCCAAGTATGAAGTAACAATCCCACTATGAGCTAACAATCCCCCTTATGAGATAACAATCCCTCTATGAGGTAACAATCCCCACTATGAGATAACAATCCCCACTATGAGTCAACAATCCCAACTATCAGGTAACAATCCCACTAAGAGGTAACAATCCCACTATGAAGTAACAATCCCCACTATGAGGTAACAATCACCCCAATGAGATAATAATCCCCCTATTAGGTTACAATCCCCACGCTGTGGTAATAGCCCACCATATGAGATAACAATCGCACTATGAAGTAACAATCCCCACTATGAAGTAACAATCCCAACTATAAAGTCCAATCCCCACTATGAAGTAACAATCCCCACTATAAAGTACCAATCCCACTATGAAGTAACAATCCCACGTATGAAGTAACAATCCCCACCATGAGGCAACAATCCACCTTTTGAGATAACAATCCCCCCTCTGAGGTAATCCCCCTAAGATGTATCAATCCCCCCTATGAGATATCAATCTCACTATGAAGTAACAATCCCAATTATGAGGTAACAATCCCCAGTATGAGTAATCAATCCCCACTATGAGGTAAAAATCCCCACTATGAGGTAACAATCCCCCCTATGAGATAACAATCCCTCTATGAGGTAACAATCACCACTATGAGATAACAATCCCCCTATGAGATAGGAATCCCCACTATGAGGTAACAATCCCCACTATGAGATAACAATACCATTTGAGGTAACAATCCTCCTATGAGATAAATATCCCACGATGAAGTATCAATCCCCAATATGAGGTAACAATCCCCACTATGAGGAAACAATCCCCACTATGAGGTAACAATCCCACTATGAAGTAACAATCCCCAGTATGAGATAACAATCCCCACTATGAGGTAATTCCCACTATGAGGTAACAATCACAACTATGAGGTAACAATCCCACTATGAGGTAACAATCCCACTATGAGGTAACTATCACCACTATGAGGTAACAATCGCACTATGAGGTAACAATCCCCACAATGAGGTAACAATCCCCAGTGTGAGATAACAATTCCCCCTATGAGATAACCATCCCACTATGAGGTAACAATCCCATAATGAGGTACCAATCCCCAATGTGAGGTACCAATCCCCACTATGAGGTAATAGTCCCAACTATGAGGTAACAATCCCACTATGGGATAAAAATCCCACTATGAGGTAGCAATCCCCACTATGAGGTAACAATCCCCACTATGAGGTAACAATCCCAATATGAGGTAACAATCCCAATATGAGGTAACAATCCCACTATGAAATAATAATCCCGACTATGAGGTATCAATCCCAGTATGAGGTAACACTCCCCAATATGAGGTAACAATCCCCACTATGAGCTAACAATCCCCACTATGAGATAACAATCCCATTATGAGGGAAAAATCCCCACGATGAGGTAACAATCACAACTATGAGGTAACAATCCCCACTATGAGGTAACAATCTACCCTATGAGTCAACAGTCCCAACTATGAGGTAACAATCCCCCTATGAGGTAACAATTCCACTATGAAATAACAATCCCCACTATGAGGTAACAATCCCCAGTGTGAGATAACAATTCCCCCTATGAGATAACCATCCCACTATGAGGTAGCTATCCCAAAATGAGGTACCAATCCCCACTGTGTGGTAACAATCCAAACTATGAGATAACAATCCCAACGATGAGGTAACAATCCCACTATGGGATAAGAATCCCACTATGAGGTAGCAATCCCCACTATGAGGTAATCCCCACAATGAGGTAACAATCCCCCTATGAGGTAACAATCCCCCTATGAGATAACAATCCCATTATGAGGTACCAATTCCCACTATGAAGTAACAATCCTCACTATGAGGTAACTATCCTCACTATGAGGTAACAATCCCCATTATGAGACAACAATCCCCCTATGAGATAACAATTCCATTATGAGGGAACAATCCCCACTATGAGGTAACAATCCCTCTATGAGGTAAAAATCCGACTATGAGATAGCAATCCCACTATGAAGTAACAATCCCCACTATGAGCTAACAATCTCCACTATGAGGTAACAATCCCCACTATGAGATAAATATCCCACGATGAAGTATCAATCCCCACCCATAACAATCACTCTATGAAGCAACAATCCCTACTACTAGGTAACAATCCCGACTATTAGGTAACAATCCCCATTTTGAGGTAACAAACACCCAATGAGGTAACAATTCCCATATGAGGTAACAATCCCCCTATGAGGTAACAATCCCCCTATGAGGTAACAATCACAAGTATGAGGTAACAATCCCACTATAAGATAACAATCCCACTATGAGATAACAATCTCCCCTCTGAGATACCTATCCCATTATGAGGGAACAATCCCCACTATGAGGTAACAATCCCCACTATGAGGTAATAATCCCCACTATGTGATAAACATACCACCTATGAGGTAACAATCCCACTCTGAAGTAATCCCCACTATGAGGTAACAATCCCCACTATGAGGGAACAATCCCACTATGAGATAACAATCCCACTATGAGATAACAATCACCCCTCTGAGATACCTATCCCATTATGAGGGAACAATCCCCACTATGAGGGAACAATCCCCACTACAAGGTAACAATCAAACTATGAGGTAACAATCCGGTTATGAGATAAGAATCCCACTATGAAGTAACAATCCACACTATGAAGTAACAATCCCCAATGTGAGATGACAATTCCCCCTTTGAGATAACCATCCAACTATGAGGTAATAATCCCCACTATGAGGTAACAATCCCCCCTATGTGATAAAAATCCCACTAGGAAGCAACAATCCCAACTACTAGCTAACAATCCCCACTATGTGGGAACAATCCCCACTATGAGGAATAATCCCCACTATGAGATAACATTCCCCCTATTAGGTAGCAATCCCCACTCTGAGGTAACAATCCCCACTATGATGTATCAATCCCAACTATGAAGTAACAATCCCACTATGAAGTAACAATCCCACTATGAAGCAACAATTACCACTACAAGGTAACAATCCCCAATATTAGATAACAATACCCATTATGAGGTAACAGTCCCCCCTATGACATAACAATTTCCATATGAGGTAACCATCCCCCTATGAGCTATTAACCCCCCCTATGAGCTAACAATCCCCACTATGAGGGAACAATCCCCACTATGAGGTAACAATCAAACTATGAGGTAACAATCCGGTTATGAGATTAGAATCCCACTATGAAGTAACAATCCCCACTATGAGGTAACAATCCCCAATGTGAGATAACAATTCCCCCTATGAGATAACCATCCAACTATGAGGTAATAATCCCCACTATGAGGTAACAATCCCCCCTATGAGATAAAAATCCCACTAGGAAGCAACAATCCCAACTACTAGGTAACAATCCCCACTATGTGGGAACAATCCCCACTATGAGGTACAATCCCCACTATGAGATAACATTCTCCCTATGAGGTAGTAATCCCCACTCTGAGGTAACAATCCCCACTATGATGTATCAATCCCAACTATGAAATAACAATCCCACTATGAAGCAACAATTCCCACTACAAGGTAACAACCCCCACTATTAGATAACAATACCCATTATGAGGTAACAGTCCACCCTATGACATAACAATTTCCATATGAGGTAACAATCCCCCTATGAGCTATTAACACCCACCCTATGAGCTAAAAATCCCCACTATGAGGTAACAATCCCACGATGAGCTAACAATCAATCCCTATCAGATAACAATCTCCACTATGAGGTAACAATCCCACTATGAAGTAACAATCCCCAGTATGAAGTAACAATCCTCCTATGAGGTAACAATACCCACTATGAGGGAACAATCCTCACTATGAGGGAACAATCCTCACTATGATGTAACAATCCCACTACGAGATAACAACCCCCATGAAGTAACATTCCCCATTATAAGGTAACAATCTCACTATGGGATAACAATCCCATGATGAAGTAACAATCCCCACTCTGAGGTAACAATCCCCACTATGAGGTAACAATCTCACTATGAAGGAACAATCCCCAGTATGAGGTAACAATCCCCACTATGAGGTAACAATCCCCCTATGAGGTAACAATCCCCCTATGAGGTAACAATCTCCCTATGAAGTTACAATCCCCCTATGAGCTAACAATCCCCCCTATGAGCTAACAATCTCCACTATGAGGTAACAATCCCACTATGATGTCACAATCCCCAGTATAAAGTAACAATCCTCCTATGAGGTAACAATACCCACTATGAGGGAACAATCCTCACTATGAGGGAACAATCCCCACTATGATGTAACAATCCCACTATGAGATAACAACCCCCCCATGAAGTAACATTCCCCATTATGAGGTAACAATCTCACTATGGGATAACAATCCCACAATGAAGTAACAATCCCCACTCTGAGTAACAATCCCCACTATGAGGTAACAATCTCACTATGAAGGAACAATCCCCAGTATGAGGTAACAATCCCCACTATGAGGTAACAATCCCCCTATGAGGTAACAATCCCCCTATGAGGTAACAATCTCCCTATGAAGTTACAATCCCCCTATGATCTAACAATCCTCCCTATGAGCTAACAATCTCCACTATGAGGTAACAATCCCACTATGATGTCACAATCCCCAGTATGAGGTATCAATATCCCTATGAGTAAACCATCCCCAATATGAGGTAACAATCCCCTAGGTGGTAACAATCCCCCTATGAGCTAACAATCGCCCTTATGAGCTAACAATCTCCACTATGAGATATCAATCCCACTATGAAGTAACAATCCCCCTATAAGTTAACAATCCCCACTATGGGATAACAATAGTGGAGATTGTTACTTCATAGTGAAATTTTTATCCCATAGTGGGGATTGTTACCTCATAGTAGGGATTACTTCATAGTGGGATTGTTATCTCATAGGACGATTATTACCTCAAAGGTGTATTGTTATCTCATAGGTGGCATTGTTACCTCATAATGACTATTGTTATCACATAAGAGGGATTGTTACCCAATAGTTTGGATTGCTTCTTCATGGTGAGATTTTTATATCATAAGGGGGATTGTTACCTCATAGTGATTATTGTTACCTCATAGTGGGGATTGTTACTTCATAGTGGAGATTGTTATCTCCTGGGGGGATTGTTAGCTCATAGGGGGATTGTTACCTCATATGGGGAATGTTACCTCATAAGGGGGATTGTTACCTCATAGGTGGATTGTTACCAAATAGGGGGAATTGTTACCTCATAGGGGGATTGTTATCTCATAGTGGGGATTGCTACCTCATAGTGGGGATTGTTATCTCATAATGGGTATTGTTTACTTCATAGTGGGATTGCCACCTCATAGTGGGGATTGTTACATTATACTGAGGATTGTTACTTCATCGTGGGATTGTTATCCCATAGTGGGATTATTACCTCATAGTGGGATTGTTACCTCAGTGTGGGGATTTTTACCTCATAGTGGGGATTGATACTTCATAGTGGGTTTATCTCATAGTGGGATATTTCCCTCATAGTGGGTATTGTTACCTCATAGGGGGATTGTTACCTCATAGTGGGGATTGTTACTTCATAATGGGATTGTTACCTCATAAGGGGGGTTATTACCTAATAGTGGGATTGTTACCTCATACTGGGGATGTTACCTCATAGGGGGATTGTTACCTTGTAGGGGGGATTGTTACCTCATAATGGGATTGTTACTTCTTAGCAGTTGTTACCTCATATTGGGGATTGTTACCTCATAGTGGGGATTGTTACTTCATAATGGGATTGTTACCTAATAGTGGGGATTGTTACCTAGTAGTGGGGATTGTTGCTTCATAGTGGGATTGTTATCTCATGGGGGGGGTTGTTACCTCATAATGGGGATTGTTACTTCATAGCTGGGATTGTTACCTCATAGGGTGGATTGTTACTTCATAGGGGGGATTGTTAATTCATAGAAAGGATTGTTCCTTCATAGGGGAGATTGTTATCTCAAAAGGGGGATTGTTGCCTCATAGTGGGGATTGTTACCTCATACTGGGTATTGTTACTTCATAGGGGGATTGTTACCACATAGTGGCGATTGTTTCCTCATAGTGGGGATTATGTAACCATTCCTTACAGGCTCTGCAGTTTGTGTTCCAGATGCACTGCCAGTGCCCACCATAGAACCTGTAGCCCAGGAAATCAGTGTGGGTAAAGAAATTCACTGTCCAAGGACAGAAAGGGATGCTACACTGTTATCGTGTGTACGGCCATGACTGTTGAAACAGATGGCACCCATACGTGATTACATGACTCCCAGTTCCTGTGTGGCCTTGATCCTGGCAACTAGTGGCCTCACCTGTGAGATACCCAGCCTGGGCTCCACACAGGCCAGGAGGAGATTTGATGACTGCAGGAGGGGAACTGGACTTCAGTGAGGACAATACTGATGGGAACTGTGATACTAAGGGTCTTGGTAACTATATTTGTTGTTTATACTGATTCTTACTCATGTTGTCAAGGAGGTTTTACTAGCCAGTGAGGAAGTCCAGGGCTAAGTAAGACTAGATAACAGAATAACGAATGCCCTAAATGGAAGTAGGCTGAGTCAATGATTTCACTCATGCACATAACTCGGGGGCAGGGGCGAATGAGAGGGCAGGGTGGAGCGGGACTAACTCTGACTCCATTTTGTACTGTGGGGCAGGGCAGAGCTATCCTCCATTTTGTGTAACTGGACCCTAGCCCTCACACAACCAATCAGGGTCAGCCAAAGCAGTGAATTCACCACCCCTATAAAGCCCCTTGACCTGTCCCAGTTTGGTCTCTCTTCTGAAATGTTGTTGGCGTGAGTGGGACAGAGCCCATGCTAGCATGGATGAGGCTCTTTTGTTTATTGCATCAGATTCGGCTCCCTGGTGGTCCTTGGGGATCACGAAGTCTGGGCGTAACACCTCATCCCCCTTTGCTTATCTCTATCCTGCCCCCACCATTTCGAGGCCATCACCACATCATTGCCTATGTCCGTGGAATATGCATGTATGTATATACTTTGAAATATATCTTTTTTTTTATTTTAGAGGAAGGGAAAGGAAAAGATAAATACATCAATGGTGAGAGAGAATTACTGATTCCCTGCCTCCTGCATTTCCCCATCCTCACCCAAATGAGAATTGGACCTATAATCCATGTATGTTTCCAGACCAGGAATTGAACCACCATGTCCTGGATCACAGGTCAATGCTCAACCATTGACCAGCACCCACTGGGCTATATTATTTAAAATAAAATAAAATGTATTTTTTCTCATTGATAGTATTACAGATGTCTCCCACTTTCCCCTGTGCATATATTACTCGGGGGATCTCTTACAGTTCTCCCCACACAATTTTCCAGGGAGATCTCCCAGTCTGTTCCAATAAACCAGGCCTATGGTCCCATCTTGTTCTTCCCCAGAGCCACTTGCTGAACCACACCACCTTTACTGACCAATTGGCTGGGATGCTAGCCTTTCCCTTAGCATTTTTGAAAACTACATTACCCAGTGAGGAATGCACCAGTATGGGTGGAGCTAAAGGGCAATTTTGGTGTCAGTGCATCATGTTATGGCAGGACTTCCTCCTTCCTGCTCCTGGTGGGCATTTTGACCTCTTCAGTTTCTTCAAGGACTCCCTGGCTTCAGTCCACTGTTCATGATTAGGAGGAGGCCTAGGAGGCAGCATCCTTGCTGTGCAGTGGTGTGTCTGAGATTTTCTGTTCACCAACAGGCCACGATTGTAGCCTCTGTGTCTTCCAGACTCTTCTCTGCTACTCTGCTTGCAGCTTTCTTTGAGCCTGAGCCCATTTAACCCTTCAACCTTGGGGACTGGCACCTCTCATTTAGGGCAGCCCAGAAAGCTAAATACTGAGTCACTCCTGGGTGACGCAGAGTGTAATGGGGGAAAGAGGACCACAGGTTGCAATGCCAACTTCTAAGGATAAGGTGATGGGGCTGAGCCAGAGAAAGGGCTAAGTAGGGAAGATTAGGAAAACCCTGGCCTGTTTTGAGTGTAAAGGCAACAATGAGATGAGGTGTGGTTTTGCAAGAGGAGTTTCACTTTCATTCTCAGGACACTGGGGCCAAAATGGTTGGGGGGAAAAGAGGGACATTTCTGAGGTAGGGTTCTAACTTTTCCAAAAGTTGCTCAGAGGAAGAACAGACTAGAAGGCAGAGGACAGCCTCTGTGGACAGGAAGGAAAAGTCCTGTAGATGATAAGGTAACTGGCAAGAGCGTGCACTGAGGACTGAGCTCTGAGATAATACAGGCATCTCAAGATCACCTGGGCTCATAGATCCTGGCTGTGTTTCCCAGGCTCCCAACAGACCATTTTCTTTCCATGAATTTCTGCAAATGTATTGTGAACTAGGTGTACTGATTCGTGAAGATTATTTTAGGGCTTCACACTTTTGTAGCTTATGAGAGAATAGTGTCTTGGGACTATTAACAACTCTTGTATCCTATGGATGCAAGGTACTTTAAATAGGTACTAACCCAGAATTTTAAGGCTATGACTAGGGCGTCCTGAAGTGAACCTTCTTCCTGTCAACCAGTGTAATGATTGGGAGGTCCTCCAAGGCAATGGTTACCAACCATTTCTCTGTGACCACTGGTGCTCTGTGAGGGTGGAAAGGTTGCCGACAACTGGTTTAAGAATATTTTTGGAGCAGTGGTCGTCAACCCGTGATCCATGGACCACTTGTGCTCCATGAGATCCTAAAGGTTGGTGACTGCTCTTCCAGGGCATAGGTTCCAGAATGTGCAAAGGCTTTGTGTGAAGAGTGAGCTGCTTCAGGAACCAGCAGCTATATTTATTAAATATATACAACACACGTGTGTGATCTCACCAGTGCATGGGTTTCTATTCAACCAACTGACACAAATCAGCCAGGGCTGTAAATCACTTTACTATGGAAAATCATGGTCAGGTTGGTAATGGTAGTAGTAGCTCAGAAGGGACAGTATGAGCCTGAGAACTAGCTTTTCTGCTTGGGCCACTGTGGGAGGTGGGTGTCACAACACAGAAGTTGTCATGTAAAGTTTGGGGAGAGGTAATCATTTTGCAGTGATCAAGGCCTTTTAAAATGAGTGGACCTGAGATTAACTGGAGGCTAAATAATTATCCAAACAAGACCCAACTAGGGCTGGTAGATATCAACTTCTCTAAACACTTATCAGGATTTTTCATAACCCTTGGTGTGGCCTGCCTGTGGGAAGGTGCAGTCAGTCTTGTGGATTAGCTTAGAGGCTTGAGTGGCAATCTGTGAGACTCACTGGGCATGATGAAGGGGGACATCGGGACTTTAGTAGTGGTTAAATGAGAGATGTGGAAAGCATTCTCTGAACAACAAAACATGCCAACTAATAACTCATAGGCCAAGGAGATGATTATGGGGGCTGGGACTGAGATGGCAGGTGTGAGCCAGATGTGGTAAAGAGTGATGTCCACTTGAAGAGGGAATGTGAGTTGATGGCCACGGCACCCTGATACTGACCTAAGAGTGAAGTCCATTTCTGGTGGTGTCTGAATGATCCAATAAGGTGAATTTTAGGGCAATTGCCTGTAAAAGGGGTGTTGTGGCACTATATTGAGTTACAGAGCTTAGATGCCATTTAACTAACCACCTGTCTTTTGTTGTTGGGGATGACACACTGGTTTAATACAAGTGAGTTATCATACATCAGTGTTACCCAGGCTTCAAAATCGCCAAAGGCATGGGTGAAGGAGAAGGGTAAGAGGTAAGAGATTATGGTGATGGTGAACTATAATTTTGGGGGGGAAAGGTGATTAGAAAAAAATTTGTCCACACCACAGCAAATTTGTAATACCTTTGAATTTATGCCTCTGGGAATGAAGCTGTGTGAGATAAATGTTGTCCAAAGAACTCTGTAACAGGTAGTACAAAGCTATGGCCTCAGCACCTTGCAATTGGGGTCAAAAGGGCAAAGTGTGATGCCATGTATTTGGTGTCTTTGAGAAACAATCTGAGGGTATTGCCTGACAAGACCAGTATCAAATCCCTCACACTACCTTTATGGCCAGCATTTCTCTTTATCCTAAGGTTTTGACACCCACTCTGTTGAAAAATGTCAGTGTGCCATACACGGAGGTCCAGAGCTCAGGTATATTTCATCTACTCAAATGCCTTTATTATAGTTGGATGACAAAATGCCAAATCACTCTTTGGCCAATATTGGTTTATTTTGTATTGCTGACCTAGACCTCTAATGAAAATCTGCATGACTTTTTGGTTCTAATTTTTTAAGCTGGTGCCTGTGAGGTCAATGATCACCCATAAGAAGAATCCTTCGTTGTGCTTCTGTGATCAATATGAATTATAGTCTCCGTTCATAGAATGTCTTACATACTGCAAAGAAGCCCTGAGCCATGATGTGTGAAATTTCACAGGCTGTTTTCATTTGTTGTAACACTGTGAAGTGCAAGTAATATTGGGACAAACACTGTTTTCCTAGTGAGTAGAAAAGACAGCAGTATATTGAATGAAAAATGCCTCTTCTGACCATTACCCACAAATGACCCAGTCCTGAGGCTTGTTTGTTCTTGTAGCTGAAGTCCATACTACCCAAAGAAATCTACAGATTCAATGCAATACCCATTGAAATACCAACGGCATATTTCAAAGACCTAGGAAGAACCCTCCAAAAATTCATCTGGAATAAAAAAAGACCCCAAATAGCCACAGAAATCCTGAGAAAGAACAAAGTAGGTAGGATCTCAATACCAGATTTCAAGCTGTATTATAAAGCCACTGTTCTCAAAATAGCCTGTTACTGGCACAAAAAGAAATATATAGACCAATTAAATAAAATAGAGAACCCAGATAATGACCCAAACCACTTTGCTCAATTAATACATGACTAAGGATGCATGAACATACAATGGAGTCAAGACAGTCTCTTGAATAAATGGTGTTTTGGACAATTGGGAAAACTGGACAGATGCATGAAAAAAGAATGAAACTAGACGACCAACTTACACCATACACAAAAATAAACTCAAAATGGATACAGGACTTAAACATAAGATGGGAAACCATAAAAATGCTAGAGGAATCCACAGGCAGAGAAATCTCAGACATATGCTAAAGCAATTTCTTCACCGATACTGCTCGTAGGGCAATGGAAGCTAATGAGAAAATAAATATGTCTACATCAAAATAAGAAGCTTTTGCTCAGCAAAAGAAACCATCAACAAAACAAGAAAGCCTACTTTATGGGAGAGCATATTTGCAAATGTTATCATAGATAAAGGTTTAATCTATAACATATACAGACAGCTTATACAACTTAATAAAAGGAAGATAAATGATCCAATAAAAAAATGGGCAACGTGCCTAAATAGAATCTTTTCAAAAGAAGACAGAAAGAAGGCAAGAGACTCACGAAAACATGCTCAAAGTCACTAATTATCCAAGAGATGCAAATTAAAACAACAAAGCAGTACCATCTCACACCTGTCAGAATGGCAATCATCAACAAATCAACAAACGACAAGTGCTGGAGAGGATGCAGAGAAAAAGGAATCCTCGTGCACTGCTGGTCAGAATGCAGACTGGTGCAGCCACTGTGGAGAACAGTATGGAGTTTCCTCAAAAAACTAAAAATGGAAATCCCATTTGACCCAGTAATCCCACTTCTAAGACTATATACCAAGAAACTAGAAACACCATTCATAATGGATATATGCACGCCAATGTTCATGGCAGCACAATTCACCATAGTTAAGATTTGGAAACAGTCTAAATGCTCATTACAAGATGAATAGAAGAAAACTATGGTACACCTACACAATGGAATATTATGCAGCTATAATAAAGAAGGAATTCTTACCATTTGCAGCAGCATGGATGGACCTGGAGAGCATTAAGTTAAGAGAAATAAGCCAGGCAATGAAAGAAAAATACCATATGATCTTACTCGTTTTTGGAAAATAAAGAACATTATAAGCTGATGAACAAAAAGATACAGAGGCAGTAAAGCACTGAACAGACTGTCAAGTTACAGCGGGAAGGCTGGGGAGTGTTAGGGAGGGGGGAAAGAGATCAACCAAAGGACTTGTATGCATGCATATAAGCACACCAATGGACACCAGACACTGTGGGGGGAGGGAGAGGCGCGCTGAGGGCATGTGACAGGGGGTAAGGGAGGCTGGGGAAAGATCAATGGGGAAAAAAGGAGATATATGTAGTACTGTATGTAATACTTTAGACAAACAAAAATTTCAATTAGACTTTGAATTCTGTGAACCCAGACTATAAAGCCATTCAAATTGTACAAATAACAGATGACTTTGTTTAAAAAAAGGAGCACCATTTCTTAATATAAGTGAGCTAATGTTGAAAAACAGACATTGTGGTTGTAATTGCAGTTAAAAGTTTTTAAAGGACAGTGAATTTAAAATTTAGTAAAGGAGAAAAATAGTGTATCTTATATCCTACTGGTTGGTAGATATCTTCCTCATAAAGGTTCCAATAGTATTACAATTTCCTTGGAATAATTTGTATATGTGATGCTTTGGATATGAGATGACTTCAACAATAAACAAATATATCAAACCAAGATGGCAGCAAAGGTAAACAACTAATCTGCCGCCTCGCACAACAATTTCAAAACTACAACTAACAGACAAAACGTCTATCACCCAGAACCACGGGAAAGCTGGCTGAAAAAGAAAGGAGCACAGCACTGAAAAGCCTAGGTACGGAGGCATGTGAATTGGGCTGGTGGGCAACTGGGCATGGCTTTTTTTTCAACCTGAAGGAAAACAAGCGCCTGATCACTTTGAAATCCAGTTTCCGGTATCACGTGGGGGTCCTCGACGACTACGGGGAGAAGCTGGTCTATCGGCCATCTGGTCCAAAAGTGATGGTGACATTTTAGCAGAGTTGTGCATAGCAATCATTGCTTACTGCTCTGGAGCGCAGGGTCATAAGGACTTGGAAACACGGAAAGGCAGAGATGGCTGATGGCAGCCATCACTGTTTCCCACATCCCAGCCTAGTGACATCTTGAGACCCCGCCCCGCCCTGAGGCCCCGCCCTGCACATTCTACAAACCACCCAGGCTCCACACAGCTGCTTTTGCATATAAATGGCCTGTATTGTAGCAGCTTAACAAATAAACTGCAGCTCCAGCTCCAAAACTGCCAAATCCCAAGCAAAGAGGAGAAAACTGTAGTTCTTGCTGTAGCTCCTGCTGGGTGGCCTCAGACAGTAGGTGAACTGCACCCCATTGGAGATCCAGAAACTAGTGTATCTAGTGGTCGGTGTGAGATGACACCAGATTTCAACTACCCTCTTAAGGGACACTTTCAAGAGGCAGACTCAGTGAGCACCAAAGCCCTACGGGAACAAGTCCTCACCCATAAACATGTCTCCAACACAGCAATTCTTCCATTATAGATACAGTGGGCCCTCACAAACAATTGGACTGGAGGTCAATTCCTCCCAGTGACACCAACAACAATCAAGACTTAACTACAACAAGGCTGTATACACAGTCCACAAAGAGGTGCACAAAGAGTGTCCACATCAGGTAACTGGGAGGCTCACCCATTAAACCATATAGGACACCTAGGCCCAAAAAGCTACCCTACCAACCCAGGGATGCAGTGAAAATGAGGAATCAAGGAAACAGATCATAAACAAAGAAATGAAGAACAAAAGACTGGATATAGAGTTCAAAACCGCGGTTATAAGGTTTTTCAAGAATTTCCTAGAAAAGGCCGATAAGTTTAACGAGACCCTCGAAAATATGAAAAAGGACCAACTAGAAATTAAACATACACTGACTGAAATAAAAAATATTATACAGAGACCCAATAACAGACTAGAGGAACACAAGAATCAAGTCAAAGATTTGGAATACAAAGAGGCAAAGGACACTACTCTGGAGAAGCAAGAAGAGAAGAGAATCCAGAAAGACAACTTCAAACATACCAACATCAGAATTATGGGGGTGCCAGAAGAAGAAGAGAGAGCAAGACACTGAAAACCTATTTGAAGAAATAATATCAGAAAACTTCCCCCATCTGGTGAAATAAACAGACTTACAAGTCCAGGAAGCGCACAGAAGCCCAAACAAAAAGAATCCAAAGAGGAACACACTAAGACACATCATAATTAAAATGCCATGAGTCTCCTCCCCACAACAGATAAAGACAAATAAAGGAGTTTGGTGACTGCTAAAAAATAAATAAAAAAATAAAAAATAAAATAAAATAAAATGCCAAGAGCAAAAGACAAAGAGAGAATCTTACAAGCAGCAAGAGAAAAAACAGTTAATTACCTACAAGAGAGCACCCATATGATTATCAGCTGATTTCTCAACAGAAACTATGCAGGCTAGACGGGAGTGGCAAGAAATATTCAAAGTGATGAATATCAAGAACCTACGACCAAGATTACTTTATCCAGCAAAGTTATCATTCATAATTGAAGGGCAGATAAAGAGCTTCACAGATCACAAAAGCTAAAGGAGTACATCATCACCAAACCAGTATTATATGAAATCCTAAAAGGTATTCTTTAAAAAGCAGAAAAAGAAAAAGGTAAAGATAAAAATTATGAACAACAAATAAATATCTGTCAACAAGTGAATCTAAAAGTCAAGTGAATTAGGAGAAACCAAGATGGTGGCATAGGGTAGACACCCTAATGCAGCCTACCACAACAAATTTGAATTTAGAACTGGGAAATAGGGGAGGCATTTCCCTGAAGCACTGGACGGCTAACTGAGAGGAGGCTCTAGCATCTGGGAAGGAGAGAGAAGGCGCACTGACCCTAAGAAACTGTGAAGGTACGGAGAACTGTGTGCATGAAAAGGTGCTGGTTTAATCCTAGAGCACAAGAGAGGGAGGGCCGGGCTGAGATAGCTGCTGGCCGACTCCCAGCACACAGAGAGGGCAGGCCAGGCTGAGTTTGCTACTGGCTTACTCCCGGTGCATGGAGAGGGCGGACAGCTAATGCGCAGCTGGCTTTCTTGTTCTGGAGGAAAACAGAATCACCCTACTGCTCTGATAGATGGCCTCAGTCAGGGAGAGGCAAGACAGTCAGGCAGCCGGCAGACATCTCTCGGAGGTGTGTGAAGCCAGAGGCCATTACTGCAGGACTTGGGGAGGAGCAGAGGGGAAAACAAAGCTTGTCTCCACCACCCCGAGACTCTTTCCCATCCAAGCTGAGCACAGAAGCTCTCCCAGAGGCTGGCTTTCTCTAAGGAGGGACCGGCTGGAATCCAAAGCTTGTCTGTGCCTTTACCAAAGAGGTGCGCGCGCCTGCAACCAATCTTGTGAGAATCACTATGAATAGGACTTTTCTAAGGCAAGAATGACAGGGAACCAAAGATTGTCCACACCACCCCAAGACTCCGCCCACCCAAGTGGAGTACAGAAGCCCTCCTAGCTGAGACACTGCTGATCCTCACAACCAATTGGCTTGGAGATCAACGCTTTCCAGTGATACCAACAATAATCAAGGCTTAACAACAAGACTGCACACACAGCCCACAAAGGGCTACACCAAGACTGTCCACCTCAGGTAACTGGTAAGGCTGTGCTACTGGGCTCTACCAGAACACCTAGCACACAAAACTATTCCATCAAATCAGGAAACCAACTAAGGAAGGAGATGGAGGAAAAGAAAAGAATGGACATTGAGTTCAAAACTACAGTTATAAGGCTTCTCAAGAATATCCTAAAAAAAAAAAAAAATGCCCGATAAAATAAATGAGACCTATGAGGATATGAAAAAGGATCAACTAGAAATAAAAAGGGATCAACTAGAAATAAAGAAAACATTGTCTGAAATAGAAAAAATATTACCTAGAGTCCTAAAAACAGAATGGAAGATCACAAGAATCAAGACAAAGATTTAGAACACAAGGAGCCAGAGGACACTCCTCCACAGAAGCAAAAAGATAAGAGAATCCAGAAAGTTGAAGATAGTGTAAGAAACCTCTGGGAAAATTTCAAGTGAACCAACATCAGAATTATGGGGATCCCAGAAGAAGAGATAGAGCAAGATACCGAAAACATATTGGAAGAAATAGTGACAGAAAACTTCCCCCACGTGGTGAAAGAAATAGACTTACAAGTCCAGGAAGCGCACAGAACCCCAAACAAAAGGAATCCAAAGAGGAACACACCAAGACACATCATAATTAAAATTCCAACAGCAAAAGACAAAGAGAGAATATTAAAAGCAGCAAGAGAAAAGAAGGTAGTTACCTATAAAAGAGCAACCATACGATTGTCAGCTGATTTCTCAACAGAAACCAGCCGGGAATGGCAAGAAATATAAAAGGTGATGAATAGCAAGAACCTACAGCCAAAAATAATCTACCCAGCAAAGCTACCATTCAGAATCGAAGGACAGATAAAGAGCTTCACTAATAAAAAAAAAAGCTAAAGGAGTTCATCACCGCCAAGCCAGAATTATATGAATTGCTGAAAGGGGTTCTTTAGGAAGAGGAAGAAGATATAGATAAAAGTTATTAGTAACAAATATGTAACTATCAACAAGTGAAACTAAAAACCAAGGGAATTAAAAAATCTGATGAACAATATTAACTTGTGAATATAATAGAATCAGAGGTATGAAAGGGGAGTGGACTGATGATTCTTGGGGAAAAGGAGAGTGGGGGTGCAGGAAGAGACTGAACAAAAACTGTGCACCTATGGATGAGGACAATGTGGCGGGGAGGGGGGGGGGAAGGGAAGGACAGAGGGTGGGGTGGAAACCTGGTGGAGGGGAGCAATTGAGGAAAGGGGGCAAGAGGAACATATTTGTGATAATCTGAACAATAAGATTTATTTTTTAAAAAGTCAAGTGAATTAAAAATCTGATGAACAGAATAAACTGGTGAATATAATAAAATCAGGGGCATAGAATGGGAGGAGATTGATAATTCTCAGAGGGAAAAGGGATGTCTGTGTGGGAGGTATGGGAAGAGACTGGACAAAAATATACCTATGGATGAGGACAGCAGGGGCAGCGGGGAAGTAAGGGCAGAGGGTGGGTGGAGACTGGGTGGAGGGGAGCTATTTGGAGGGAGGAGAAACAATTGTAATAATCTAAACAATAAAGATTTTTTAATTAAAATAAAATAAACAAATTTATCAGATGACGTTTTCAATGAGAAATAAAAAAGAAATGCTATTCCGTAAACTCCCAGTGACCACCTGTCTACAGAGGGGACACCTTGCTGACCAGACACCACTTTTCCCTTTGTCAGAAGGATAAGCCAAAACACCTTCACATATATTCATTATGCTAGTCCTGTATAAAGCAATTTTCTATAATCCAACTCCACCCAAACATTAGGGTCGGTTTTTTTGTTCACCCCTCCCTTTAATGCACAGGGTTACTGTGCATGTTCCACAGGATATCACTCATTTTTAAAAGTCTAGAGCAGTCAGGCTGGCATGGCTCAGCAGTTGAGCATCGACCTATGAACCAGGAGGTCAGGGGTCGATTTCCAGTCAGGGCACATGCCCAGGTTGTGGGCTTGATTTCCAATAGGGGACATGCAGGAGGCAGCCGATCCATGATTTTCTCTTCAATGATGTTTCTATCTCTCTCTTCCTATCCCTTCCTACTGTCAAATCCTTATTAAGAAGTAGATGATAAAAATACAAATCTCTAGTGTCCCCTAGAGCAAACATGTCAAACTCATATCCTGCAATCCGCATGTGGTCCACAATGAATATTATTGAGGCCCAGCCAATATAAAGTTATGTAAGAAATGTTTTAATAAAAATTTTGCAATTTAATTTTTACAATGTACTGCTATAGACAATTCTTAATAATGAACTACAATGTTCATTAATGACTGATGTCTATCACTGTGTTGCATTCATTTCCCTTAGGCGCCTTATGCATCAGCGCAGTATTTCTCTCCACTAATACTTGCAGGGAATATGGCCACATTCTTAGTCTTAGACTGACTTGTTTGGTGTGTGCAACAGAAAATATCTCGCTTTCAGAGAACAAGAAAAGTGGGTTTTATTTGCATTACACTTATTCATTTGTGCTGTTACCCAGTGTCTGCTAAGTCAATATAAAAGAAAAAATACTAATTTTTATTAAAATGTTCTATTATTTTATGTTAATGATAATTCATTTATTTCAGCCCTTTGTAATAAGCATGTCCCTATCAAAATAAACCTATGTTTCTATGAAAATTTAAGTTTTTATTGTTTTTGTTTTTTTGTGGTCCACATACACTTAAACCTTGTTTATTTGGCCCATATTAGCTTTGAGATTG
>JAPZQD010000068.1:0-56021 GCA_036971965.1 Nyctalus aviator | reverse complement strand
GTATATTCATGCCTCCTTTGTCAAATATTAATTGAGCATAGTGATTTGGGTTGATAACTGGGTTCTCGATTCGATTCCATTGATCTATATGTCTGTTCTTGTGCCAGTACCAGGCTGTTTTGAGAACAGTGGCTTTGTAATACAGTTTGAAGTCTGGTATTGAGATCCCTCCTACTTTACTCTTCTTTCTCAGAATTGCTGTGGCTATTCGGGGTCTTTTATTGTTCCAAATGAACTTTTGGAGAGTTCTTTCTAGGTCAGTAAAATATGCCGTTGGTATTTTAATGGGGAGTGCATTGAACCTATAGATTGCTTTAGGAAGTATGGACATTTTGATGATGTTGATTCTACCAATCCATGAACATGGTATGTTCTTCCATCTGTTTACATCTTCCTCTATCTATTTTTTCAGTGTCGTGTAGTTTTCCGCATATAGGTCCTTTACTTCCTTAATTAAGTTTATTCCTAGGTATCTTAATTTTTTTGGTGTGATGGTAAATGGAATTGCTTTTTTAGTCTCAGTTTCTATAAGTTCGCTGTTGGTGTATAGAAATGCCATCGATTTCTTGGCGTTAATTTTGTATCCTGCTACATTGCCAAATTCATTTATTAAGTCAATTAGTTTTTTAATGGAGTCTTTTGGGTTTTTTATATACAATATCATGTCATCTGCGAATAAGGATAACTTTACTTCTTCTTTTCCAATTTGGATGCCTTTTAGTTCCTCCTCTTGTCTAATTGCAATGGCTAGTACTTCCAGTACTATGTCAAAGAGGAGTGGTGATAGTGGGCATCCCTGTCTTGTTCCTGTTCTTAGAGGGAATGGTTTTAGTTTTTGCCCATTGAGTATGATGTTGGCTGTGGGTTTATGGTATATAGCTTTTATTATGTTGAGGTATGATCCTTGTACTCCCACCTTGTTGAGAGTTTTTATCAGGAAAGGGTATTGGATTTTATCAAATGCTTTTTCTGCATCAATTGATATGACTATATGATTTTTATCTTTCAATTTGTTTATGTGATGTATCACATTTATTGATTTGCGGATATTGAACCAACCTTGCATTCCTGGAATAAATCCGACTTGGTCATGGTGTATGAGCTTTGTGATGCTCTGCTGGAGCCGATTTGCTAGAATTTTGTTGAGAATTTTGGCATCTATGTTCATGAGGGATATTGGCCTGTAATTCTCTTTCATTGAGTTGTCTTTATCTGGTTTTGGTATTAGGGTGATGCTGGCTTCATAGAAGGAGTTTGGAAGTGTTCCTTCCTCTTGAATTTTTTGGAATAGTCTGAGGAGGATAGGTTTTAGTTCTTCCTTGAATTTTTGGTAAAACTCTCCTGTGAAGCCATCTGGTCCTGGGCTTTTGTTTATTGGAAGCTTTTTGATGACTGTTTCAATTTCTCCCAAGTCACTGGCCTATTGAGATTTTTAGATTCTTCCTGATTGAGTTTTGGAAGTTTGTATTTTTCTAGGAATATGTCCATTTCCTCCAGGTTGTTCAGTTTGTTGGAATAGAGTTGTTCGTAGTATTTTGTAACAATCCGTTGTATTTCGGTGGGGTCTGTTGTTATTTCACCTCTTTCGTTTCTGATTTTGTTTATTTGGGTCCTCTCTCTTTGTTTCTTGGTTAGCCTGGCTAGAGGACCATCTATCTTGTTTATTCTTTCAAAGAACCAGCTCTTGGTTTTGTTGATCTTATGTATTGTTTCTTTGGTCTCAATGTCGTTTATCTCCGCTCTGATTTTTGTTATTTCTTTCCTTCTGCTTACACTGGGGTTTTCTTGTTGCTCTTTTTCTAACTCTTTGAGTTGTAGAGTTAGATCATTTGTTACCATTTTTTCTAGTTTCTTGCAATAGGCTTGTAGGGATATGAACTTTCCTCTCAAAACTGCTTTTGCTGTGTCCCATAGATTATGGATAGTTGTGTTTTCATTGTCATTTGTTTCCAGGATGTTTTTAATCTCTTCCTTGATTTCTCTGGTAACCCAGTCCTTGTTTAATAGCATGCTGTTTAGTCTCCATGTGTTTGATTTCTTTGGATTTTTTTCATTGTAGTTAATTTCCAGTTTTATGCCACTATGATCTGAGAAGATGCTTGATATGATTTCTATCTTCTTGAATTTGAAGACACGTTGCCTATGTCCCAAAATGTGGTCTATCTTTGAGAATGTCCCATGTGCGCTTGAGAAAAATGTATATTCTGTGGCTTTGGGGTGGAATATTCTGAAGATGTCGATTAACTCCATCTGGTCTAGCGAGTCATTTAGAATTGATATTTCTTTGCTGATTTTTTGTTTAGATGATTTGTCAAAGGGTGACAGTGGGGTATTAAAATCTCCTACTATGATTGTATTGCTATTAATCTCTCCCTTAATGTCCTCCAGCAGTTTTTTTTATATATTCGGGTGCTCCCGTGTTAGGTGCATATATATTTACCAGGGTTATTTCTTCTTGTTGGATTGCTCCCTTTAGTATTATGAAGTGGCCTTCATTATCTCTTGTTATGTTCTTCACTCTGAGATCTAGTTTATCAGATATAAGTATTGCTACCCCAGCTTTTTTTTCATTTCCATTTGCCTGGTAAACCTTTTTCCAACCCTTCACCCTCAGTCTGTGTGCATCTTTTTTCCTGAGGTGGGTTTCTTGTAGACAACAGATATATGGGTCTTGTTTTCTTATCCAATCCATTACCCTATGTCTTTTGATTGGAGCATTTAGTCCATTTACATTTAAGGTTATTATCGATAGATACTTATTTGACGCCATCTTTATTCTATACCCCTGTGTTCCTTCTTTGCTTTCTATTTCTTTAATTTTACAGTAGACCCTTTAGCATTTCTTGCATTGCTGGTTTGGTGGAGATAAATTCCCTTAGTCTGTTTTTGTCTGGGAAGCTCCTGATTTCACCTTCACTTTTGATTGATAGCCTTGCAGGGTACAGTATTCTTGGATTCAGACCCTTCCTTTGCATGACTTTGTATATTTCATCCCATTCCCTTCTGGCCTGATAAGTTTCGGTGGAGAAGTCAGTTGCTATTCTGATGGGGATTCCTTTATATGTAACTTTCTGTCTCTCTCTGGCTGCTTTTAAAATTCTTTTTTTGTCGTTGGTGTTTGCCAGCTTAATTATAATGTGTCTAGGGGTCGGTTTTCTGGGGTTCATTTTGCTTGGGACTCTGCGAGCATCTTGGATTTGTGTGGGTTTTTTCTTCTCTATCTCAGGAAAGTTTTCTGTCATTATTTCTTGAAATACGTTTTCCATGTCTTCCTCAATTCCCTTTCCTTCTGGAACCCCTATTATTCTAATATTGTTTTGTTTTGTATTGTCCCAAAGTTCCCTTAGACTTTCCTACTGTTTTTTAATTTTTTTCTCCAGAAGCTGTTCTAATTGGGTATTTTTTTCCATCTTGTCTTCTAGCTCGCTGATGCAGCCCTCACCTTCTTCTAATCTACTCTTGATGCTTTCTATTGAGTTCTTTACAGTAGCGATGTCATTTTTCATTTCCTCTTGGTTCTTACTCATATTATCAAATTTGTCTTCCATTCTTTTTAGCCATCTTATGATCATTACTCTGAATTCTTGCTCTGATAGGTTGCTTGCTTCTAGCTCATTTGCTTCCTTTTCTGGTGAAGCCTGCTTTTCTTTCATATGCGGGCTGGTTTTGGGTCTCCCCATTATTTAGGATGTCTGGTTGTGTAGTTCTCTCTCTTCTGCTTTGATTTAAAGGCACAAAATACAACACAACCAGGTACAACACGCAAGGCACTGAATAGAAATGTGTTTGTAATATTAATAACCACCAATAAAGTTGACTAGAACCCAGCTAACATCAACATACAATCAAACCAAAAGAATAGACAAATTAATCTTATAAAAAAAAAGCATACAACTTCAGTATAGTTACCATTTAACATACAACTTCAAAGAGTTAGAGAGAAAGACTGTTTTTTTGTTTTGTTTTGTTTTTAGGACAACTGCGAGGGAGGTGTGAATGGGCTTGGAGCAGGTAGTTGGAAATTAGATATATACAAGTAGGGTGAAGTTTTAGGAGGGGGTAGACAGAAGGAATGGGGAAAATCTAGAGCAGGAAGGGTTAAGATAAACGGTGTAGCAAAGGAAAAGATCAGAAAGAGGGTGAAGGCATAAAGGTAGGGTTGAGATAGAATAAAGCGTTGGAGAAGGAAAGATAGATAAAGACTGTAGGACAGTAATCCTGAAATAAAAAAAATATATATATATAATATGATGAAATAAAAATAATAAAAATAAACAAAAGAAAATAAGATGAAAAAAGTAAATTAGTAGCAGTAATAGTGTTGATTACGTATACAATGTAGTAATTATAAAGATAAAATCAAGTGAGAAAAAAAAAGTTTCTTGAGTAAACGTTGCAAATAATGAGAACAAAAATAAAAAATGAAAATTTAAAAATTAAAAAAAAATTTTAAATTTAAATAAAATTTGCAGTAATGAAGGTCGTAGGCTTCCTCTATTGTTATGATCCAGTCCTGATTTTCAGGGCGGTTTTGCTTTGTTTTTATTACACTGGAGTCAATTTGTAAATTAGCCTCTGGGGTCAGTGTTTCTAGGTTGACTTCCAGGACTCTAGAGCCTCTTAGCTTTTTTTTTTTTTTTTTTTTTTTAGTCCTCTCTGAAGCAGGATCTACGGAGGGGGGAGGGGCAGGTCCGAGCAACTGCAATCTCCCGCAACTGTCTGATATCCCTCCGAGGCAGATCCAAATGTGTTGCTCTTTAGATATCTCCCCTGTTAGGAGCCCTGTCCACTTTCACGGGTGACACCCGCCCAACACTGGGGCTTCCACTTAGAATCACCGCACTTGTCTCAGGCTTCCGCGCGCCTTCTGTGCGCACAGGCTTTTGTCCTCGCCGCGAACACTCTCCACCCTCTCCGGGGAAAACTGACCTTCTCGCCGAGCAGTGGGGCACTCCTGTGGGGCCCGGTGTTTGCGCCGCCTGGGATCCGTGTTCTGGGGATCACAGCTGCTTGGTGGTCGGTGGGGCTGTGGATATTCAGGCCTCTGACATGATCCTATCTTCCTCTCAAGATGGCGAGGTTTCCCCATCCAAGCCGGCAGGTAGCTCCGGGAAGGGATGCAGCCCGTGTGGGTGCCTCCCTGTGCGGGGTACCTCTGTCAGTGGCCCCACAGCCGTTTCTTCTGGGGTTCGCTGTCTCCCAGGTTGTTAATAAACACTCACAGCTCAACAACATCAGCTGCTCTCTCTTTCTGCTTTGGGACTGGGCTCAGAATCCTCCGATCTGTTCTTCCGCCATCTTTCCTCCTCCTATTCCGAATTAGTCATGTTTTCATGTAGTTTCCTATATTCGGCCTACTCGTCCAAGTATTTGCATTGTCCACATATAGAAACAACTTCTTACACACTGTTATAAGCAGAGGAAGGCTGAGAACATTCTCCCTAAACTATGATATAGAGTGTAATGCTACATTACAGTGAATGTAAGGCTTTCCAAATCTCGGTAACATTGTCTCTCAAGTAAGTTATAGAGTTTAACGATACATTTCAAAGAGGTGTTCGGCTTTTCAAAGCTACTCAGTTGATTAGTTCTTTCTTTAAAGCTTTGTGTGACATACTTTTAAGGTTCTAGATTTCTTTAAGTAAAAAATATAGGAATCATACACTGTTTAATGAGCTCTCAACTCGAATTAAGGAATTCCTGGATGTTAGATACCTTTTCTACACTAAGAACTGACTTGGAGAATCTCTTTCTGCTGTTCTAAACGAGTTCTCATCTATTTACTGCCATTTTCTCTGAATTATTCATGTTTTCCTATAGTTTCCTATATTCGGCCATCTTGACCATGTGTAAGCATTGCCCATATATACAAACAACTCCCTACACTTTGTTATAAGCAGAGAAAGCCTGAGAACATTGTCCCTCAACTACGATATAGGGTGTAATGCTATATTACAGTGAATGTAAGGCTTTCCAAATCTCGGTAACATTGTCTCTCAAGTAAGTTATAGAGTTTAATGATACATTTCAATGAGGTGTTCGGTTTTTCAAAGGTACTCAATTGATTATTTCTTTCTTTAAAGCTTTGTGTGACATACATTTAAGGTTCTAGATTTCTTTAAGTAAAAAATATAGGATTCATACACTTTTTAATGAGCTCTCAACTCGAATTAAGCAATTCCTGGATGTTAGATACCTTTTCTGCACTTAGAACTGAATTGGAGAATCTCTTCCTCCTGTTCTAAACGAGTTCTCATCTATTTACTGCCATTTTCTCCGAATAAGTCATGTTTTCATGTCGTTTCCTATATTTGGCCTTCTCGTCCAAGTATTGGCATTGCCCACATATAGAAACAAATTCCTACACACTGTTATAAGCAGAGAAAGCCTGAGAACATTGTCCCTCAACTATGATATAGAGTGTACTGCTACATTACAGTGAATGTAAGACTTTCCAAATCTCGGTAACATTGTCTCTCAAGTAAGTTATAGAGTTTAATGATACATTTCAATGAGGTGTTCGGTTTTTCAAAGGTACTCAATTGATTATTTCTTTCTTTAAAGCTTTTTGTGACATACATTTAAGGTTGTAGATTTCTTTAAGTAAAAAATATGGGTTTCATACAATTTTTAATGAGCTCTCAACACAAATTAAGTTATTCCTGGATGTTAGATGCCTTTTCTACAAGAAGAACTGACTTGGAGAATCTCTTCCTCCTGTTCTAAACGAGTTCCCATCTATTTACTGCCATTTTCTCTGAATTATTCATGTTTTCCTATAGTTTCCTATATTCGGCCATCTTGACCATGTGTAAGCATTGCGCATATATACAAACAACTTCCTACACACTGCTATGAACAGAAGAAATTGGAGAACACTGTCAACCAACTATATTATAGAGTGTAATGCTACATTACAGTGAACTGTATTGCTTTCCATCGTTGCACAATTTGCTGATTTCTCTCTTTCAAGCCTTGTGTGACATACATGTAAAGTTCTAGGCTACTTTAAGTAAATAAAAGAGGTTTCATACACGGTTTATTGTGTTCTTAACTATAATTAAGAATTTCCTGGATGTTAGATACCTTTTCTGCACTTAGAACTGACTTGGAGAATCTGTTTCTGCTGTTTTAAACCAGTTCTCATCTATTTACTGCCATTTTCTCCGAATTAGTCATGTTTTCATGTCGTTTCCTATATTCGGCCTACTCGTCCAAGTATTTGCATTGTCCACATATAGAAACAACTTCCTACACACTGTTATAAGCAGAGGAAGCCTGAGAACATTGTCCCTAAACTATGATATAGAGTGTAATGCTACATTACAGTGAATGTAAGGCTTTCCAAATCTCGGTAACATTGTCTCTCAGGTAAGTTATAGAGTTTAATGATACATTTCAATGAGGTGTTCGGCTTTTCAAAGCTACTCAGTTGTTTAGTTCTCTCTTTAAAGCTTTGTGTGTCATACATTTAAGGTTCTAGATTTCTTTAAGTAAAAAATATAGGATTCATACACTGTACAATGAGCTCTCAACTCGAATCAAGGAATTCATGGATGTTAGATACCTTTTCTCCATTAAGAACTGACTTGGAGAATCTCTTCCTGCTGTTCTAAACAAGTTCTCATCTATTTACTGCCATTTTCTCTGAATTATTCATGTTTTCCTATAGTTTCCTATATTCGGCCACCTTGACCATGTGTAAGCATTGCCCATATATACAAACAACTTCCTACACTCTGTTATAAGCAGAGAAAGCCTGAGAACATTGTCCCTCAACTACGATATGGGGTGTAATGCTATATTACAGTGAATGTAAGGCTTTCTAAATCTCGGTAACATTGTCTCTCAAGTAAGTTATAGAGTTTAATGATACATTTCACTGAGGTGTTCGGTTTTTCAAAGGTACTCAATTGATTATTTCTTTCTTTAAAGATTTGTGTGACATACATTTAAGGTTCTAGATTTCTTTAAGTAAAAAATATAGGATTCATACACTTTTTAATGAGCTCTCAACTCGAATTAAGGTATTCCTGGATGTTAGATACCTTTTCTACACTAAGAACTGACTTGGAGAATCTCTTCCTCCTGTTCTAAACGAGTTCTCATCTATTTACTGCCATTTTCTCCGAATTAGTCATGTTTTCATGTCGTTTCCTATATTTGGCCTTCTCGTCCAAGTATTGGCATTGCCCACATATAGAAACAAATTCCTACACACTGTTATAAGCAGCGGAAGCCTGAGAACATTGTCCCTCAACTATGATATAGAGTGTACTGCTACATTACAGTGAATGTAAGGCTTTCCAAATCTCGGTAACATTGTCTCTCAAATAAGTTATAGAGTTTAATGATACATTTCAATGAGGTGTTCGGCTTTTCAAATGTACTCAGTTTATTATTTCGCTCTTTAAAGCTTTGTCTGATATACATTTAAGGTTCTAGATTTCTTTAAGTAAAAAATATAGGATTCAAACACTGTTTAATGAGCTCTCAACTCGAATTAAGGAATAAGAACTGACTTGGAGAATCTCTTTCTGCTGTTCTAAATGATTTCTCATTTTTTACTGCCATGCTCTCTGAATTATTCATGTTTTCATATAGTTTCCTATATTCGGCCATCTTGAACAAGTGTAAGCATTGCCCATATATACAAACAACTTCCTACACACTGCTATGAACAGAAGAAACTGTAGATCACTGTCCTCCAGCAATATTATAGAGTGTAATGCTACATTACAGTGAACTGAATTGCTTTCCATCTTTGCTCAATTTGCTGATTTCTCTCTTTCAAGCCTTGTGTGACACACATGTAAAGTTCTACGCTACTTTAAGTAAATAAAAGAGGTTTCATACACGGTTTATTGTGTTCTTAACTATAATTAAGAATTTCCTGGATGTTAGATACCTTTTCTGCACTTAGAACTGACTTGGAGAATCTGTTTCTGCTGTTTTAAACCAGTTCTCATCTATTTACTGCCATTTTCTCCGAATTAGTCATGTTTTCATGTAGTTTCCTATATGCGGCCTTCTCGTCCAAGTATTAGCATTGCCCACATATAGATACAACTTCCAACACACTGTTATGAGCAGAGGAAGCCTGAGAACATTGTCCCTCAACTATGATATACAGTGTAATGCTACATTACAGTGAATGTAAGGCTTTCCAAATGTCGGTAACATTGTCTCTCAAGTAAATTATAGAGTTTAATGATTCATTTCATTGAGGTGTTCGGCTTTTCAAAGGTACTCAGTTGATTATTTCGCTCTTTAAAGCTTTGTCTGACATACATTTAAGGTTCTAGATTTCTTTAAGTAAAAAATATAGGATTCAAACACTGTTTAATGAGCTCTCAACTCGAATTAAGGAATTCCTGGATGTTAGATACATTTTGAACACTAAGAACTGACTTGGAGAATCTCTTTCTGCTGTTCTAAATGAGTTCTCATCTATTTACTGCCATTTTCTCCGAATTATTCATGTTTTCATATAGTTTCCTATATTCGGCCATCTTGACCAAGTGTAAGCATTGCCCATATATACAAACAACTTCCTACACACTGCTATGAACAGAAGAAACTGGAGAACACTGTCCCCCAACTACATTATAGAGTGTAATGCTACATTACAGTGAACTGTATTGCTTTTCATCGTTGCTCAATTTGCTGATTTCTCCCTTCCAAGCCTTGTGTGACACACATGTAAAGTTCTAGGCTACTTTAAGTAAATAAAAGAGGATTGATACACGGTTTATTGTGTTCTTAACTATAATTCAGAATTTCCTGGATGTTAGATACCTTTTCTGCACTTAGAACTGACTTGGAGAATCTGTTTCTGCTGTTTTAAACCAGTTCTCATCTATTTACTGCCATTTTCTCCGAATTAGTCATGTATTCATGTAGTTTCCTATATTCGGCCTTCTTGTCCAAGTATTAGCATTGCCCACATATAGAAACAACTTCCTACACTGTTATAAGCAGAGGAAGCCTGAGAATATTGTCCGTCAACTATGATATACAGTGTAATGGTACATTACAGTGAATGTAAGGCTTTCCAAATCTCGGTAACATTGTCTCTCAGGTAAGTTATAGAGTTTAATGATACATTTCATTGACGTGTTCGGCTTTTCAATGCTACTCAGTTGATTATTTCTCTCTTTAAAGCTTTGTGTGACATACATTTAAGGTTCTAGATTTCTTTACTTAAAAAATATAGGATTCATACACTGTTTAATGAGCTCTCAACTCGAATTAAGGAAATCCTGGATGTTAGATACCTTCTCTACACTAAGAACTGACTTGGAGAATCTCTTTCTGGTATTCTAAATGAGTTCTCCTCTATTTACTGCCATTTTCTCTGAATTATTCATGTTTTCATATAGTTTCCTTTATTCAGCCATCTTGACCAAGTCTAAGCATTGCCCATATATACAAACAACTTCCTACACACTGCTATGAACAAAAGAAACTGGAGAACACTGTCCCCCAACTATATTATAAAGTGTAATGCTACATTACAGTGAACTGTATTGCTTTCCATCGTTGCTCAATTTGCTGATTTCTCTCTTTCAAGCCTTGTGTGACACACATGTAAAGTTCTACGCTACTTTAAGTAAATAAAAGAGGTTTCATACACGGTTTATTGTGTTCTTAACTATAATTAAGAATTTCCTGGATGTTAGATACCTTTTCTGCACTTAGAACTGACTTGGAGAATCTGTTTCTGCTGTTTTAAACCAGTTCTCATCTATTTACTGCCATTTTCTCTGAATTAGTCATGTTTTCATGTAGTTTCCTATATTTGGCCTTCTCGTCCAAGTATTAGCATTGCCCACATATAGAAACAACTTCCTACACACTGTTATAAGCAGAGGAAGCCTGAGAACATTGTCCGTCAACAATGATATAGAGTGTAATGGTTCATTACAGTGAATGTCAGGCATTCCAAATCCCGGTAACATTGGCTTTCAGGTAAGTTATAGAATTTAATGATACATTTCAATGAGGTATTCGGCTTTTCAAAGCTACTCAGTTGATTAATTGTCTCTTTAAAGCTTAGTTTGACATATATTTAAGGTTCTAGATTTCTTTAAGTAAAAAATATAGGATTCATGCACGGTTTAATGAGCTCTCAACTCGAATTAAGGAATTCCTGGATGTTAGATACCTTTTCTACACTAAAACTGACTTGGAGAATCTATTTCTGCTGTTCTAAATGAGTTCTCATCTATTTACTGCCATTTTCTCTGAATTATTCATGTTTTCATATAGTTTCCTATATTCGGCCATCTTGACCAAGTGTAAGCATTGCCCATATATACAAACAACTTCCTACACACTGCTATGAACAGAAGAAACTGGAGAACACTGTCCCCCAACTATATTATAGAGTGTAATGCTACATTACAGTGAACTGTATTGCTTTCCATTGTTGCTCAATTTGCTGATTTCTCTCTTTCAAGCCTTGTGTGACACACATGTAAAGTTCTACGCTACTTTAAGTAAATAAAAGAGGATTCATGCATGGTTTATTGTGTTCTTAACTATAATTAAGGATTTCCTGGAAGTTAGATACCTTTTCTGCACTTAGAACTGACTTGGAGAATCTGTTTCTGCTGTTTTAAACCAGTTCTCATCTATTTACTGCCATTTTTTCCGAATTAGTCATGTTTTCATGTGGTCTCCTATATTCGGCCTTCTTGTGCAAGTATTAGCATTGCCCACATATAGAAACAACTTCCTACACACTGTTATAAGCAGAGGAAGCCTGAGAACATTGTCCCTCAACTATGATATAGAGTGTAATGCTACATTACAGTGAATGTAAGGCTTTCCAAATCTCGGTAACATTGTCTCTCAAGTAAGTTATAGAGTTTAACGATACATTTCAAAGAGGTGTTCGGCTTTTCAAAGCTACTCAGTTGATTAGTTCTTCCTTTAAAGCTTTGTGTGACATATATTTAAGGTTCTAGATTTCTTTAATTAAAAAATATAGGATTCATACACTGTTTAATGAGCTCTCAACTCGAATTAAGGAATTCCTGGATGTTAGATACCTTTTCTACACTAAGAACTGACTTGGAGAATCTCTTTCTGCTGTTCTAAACGAGTTCTCATCTATTTACTGCCATTTTCTCTGAATTATTCATGTTTTCATATAATTTCCTATATTCGGCCATCTTGACCAAGTGTAAGCATTGTCTATATATACAAACAACTTCCTACACACTGCTCTGAACAGAAGAAACTGGAGAACACTGTCCCCCAACTATATTATAGAGTGTAATGCTACATTACAGTGAACTGTATTGCTTTCCATCGTTGCTCAATTTGCTGATTTCTCTCTTTCAAGCCTTGTGTGACACACATGTAAAGTTCTAGGCTACATCAAGTAAATAAAAGAAGATTCATACATGGTTTATTGTGTTCTTAACTATAATTAAGAATTTCCTGGATGTTAGATAACTTTTCTGCAATTAGAACTGACTTGGAGAATTTGTTTCTGCTGTTTTAAACCAGTTCTCATCTATTTACTGCCATTTTCTCTGACTTAGTCATGTTTTCATGTAGTTTCCTATATTTGGCCTTCTCATCCAAGTATTAGCATTGCCCACGTATAGAAACAACCTCCTACACACTGTTATAAACAGAGGAAGCCTGAGAACATTGTCCGTCAACTATGATATAGAGTGTAATGCTATATTACAGTGAACTAAAGGCTTTCCAAATCTCGGAAACAATGGCTTTCAGGTAAGTTATAGAATTTCATGATACATTTCAATGAGGTATTCGGCCTTTCAAAGCTACTCAGTTGTTTAGTTCTCTCTTTAAAGCTTTGTGTGACATACATTTAAGGTTCTAGATTTCTTTAAGTAAAAAATATAGGATTCATACACTGTTTAATGTGCTCTCAACTCGAATTAAGCAATTTTTGGATGTTAGATACCTTTTCTACACTAAGAACTGACTTGGAGAATCTGTTTCTGCTGTTCTAAAGCAGTTCTCATCTATTTACTGCCATTTTCTATGAATTATTCATGTTTTCATGTACTTTCCTATATTCGGACGTCTTGTCCAAGTATAATCATTGCCCACACATACAAAAAACTTCCTACACTCTGTTATAAGCAGAGAAAGCCTGAGAACATTGTCCCTCAACTACGATATAGAGTGTAATGCTACATTACAGTGAATGTTAGGCTTTCCAAATCTCGGTAAAATTGGCTTTCAGGTAAGTTATAGAATTTAATGATACATTTCAATGAGGTATTCGGCTTTTCAAAGGTACTCAGTTGATTATTTCGCTCTTTAAAGCTTTGTGTGACATACATTTAAGGTTCTAGATATCTTTAATTAAAAAATATAGGATTCATACACTGTTTAATGAGCTCGCAACTCGAATTAAGGAAATCCTGGATGTTAGATACACTTTCTACACTAAGAACTGATACGGAGAATCTATTTCTGCTGTTCTAAATGAGTTCTCATCTATTTACTGCCATTTTCTCCGAATTAGTCATGTTTTCATGTAGTTTCCTATATTTAGCCATATTGTCCAAGTATAAACATTGCCCACATAGAAAAACAACTTCACACACTGCTATGAACAGAAGAATCTGGAGAACACTATCCCCCAACTATATAATAGTGTGTAATGCTACTTTACAGTGAACGGAATTGCTTTCCATCTTTGCTCAATTTGCTGATTTCTCTCTTTCAAGCCTTGTGTGACACACATGTAAAGTTCTACGCTAATTTAAGTAAATAAAAGAGGTTTCATACACGGTTTATTGTGTTCTTAACTATAATTAAGAATTTCCTGGATGTTAGATACCTTTTCTGCAATTAGAACTGACTTGGAGAATCTGTTTCTGCTGTTCTAAACCAGTTCTCATCTATTTACTGCCATTTTCTCTGAATTATTCATGTTTTCATGTAGTTTCCTATATTCGGCCTACTTGTCCAAGTATTAGCATTGCCCACATATACAAACAACTTCCTACACACTGTTATGAGCAGAGGAAGCCTGAGAACATTGTCCCTCAACTATGATATAGAGTGTAATGCTACATTACAGTGAATGTAAGGCTTTCCAAAACTTGGTAACATTGTCTCTCAAGTAAGTTATAGAGTTTAACGATACATTTAAAAGAGGTGTTTGGCTTTTCAAAGGTACTCAGTTGATTAGTTCTTCCTTTAAAGCTTTGTGTTACATATATTTAAGGTTCTAGATTTCTTTAATTAAAAAATATAGAATTCATACACTGTTTAATGAGCTCTCAACTCGAATTAAGGAATTCCTGGATGTTAGATACCTTCTCTACACTAAGAACAGACTTGGAGAATCTCTTTCTGCTGTTCTAAATGAGTTCTCATCTATTTACTGCCATTTTCTCTGAATTGTTCATGTTTTCATATAGTTTCCTATATTCGGCCATCTTGACCAAGTGTAAGCATTGCCCATATATACAAACAACTTCCTACACACTGCTATGAACAGAAGAAACTGGAGAACACTGTCCCCCAACTACATTATAGAGTGTAATGATACATTACAGTGAACTGTATTGCTTTTCATCGTTGCTCAATTTGCTGATTTCTCTCTTTCAAGCCTTGTGTGACACACATTTAAAGTTCTACGCTACTTTAAGTAAATAAAAGAGGATTCATGCACGGTTTATTGTGTTCTTAACTATAATTAAGGATTTCCTGGATGTTAGATACCTTTTCTGCACTTAGAACTGACTTGGAGAATCTGTTTCTGCTGTTTTAAACCAGTTCTCATCTATTTACTGCCATTTTCTCTGAATTATTCATATTTTCATGTAGTTCCCTATATTTGGCCTTCTTGTCCAAGTATTAGACACTGTCCCGAGCTTTGGAAGGCCTTACAGTTCACTGTAATGTAGCATTACACTCTATATCATAGTTTAGGGACAATGTTCTCAGGTTTCCTCTGCTCATAACAGTGTGTAGGATTTGTTTTGTATATGTGGGCAATGCTAATACTTGGACAAGAAGGCCAAATATAGTAAACTACATGAAAACATGAATAATTCAGAAAAAATGGCAGTAAATAGATGAGAACAGGTTTAGAGGAGGAGAAACTGATTATCCAAGTCAGTTCTTAGTATAGAAGTGGTATCTAACATCCAGGAATTCCTTAATTCGAGTTGAGAGTACATTAAACAGTTCATGAATCCTATATTTTTTACTTAAAGGAACCTAGAACTCTAAATGTATGTCACACAAAGCTTGAAAGAGAGAAATAAGCAAGTCGAGTAGCTTTTAATTACTCTTCACTGAAATGTATCATTAAACTCTAAAACATAGTTGAGAGACAATGTTCCCGAGCTTTTCAGGTTCATAATAGTGTTTAGGTAGTTGTTTGTCCATGTTCCCAATGCTTATTCTTGGTCTAATGTTAGAAACTTCAAGAAAACATAAGTTATTCTGGGAAAATAATTGTAAGTAGATGAGAACTCCCATAGAAGGTTGATAAAACACTTTTCCAAGTCTTTTTTTTGTGTATAAAAGTATCTATGATCCAGGAAAGCATTGATTAGAGTTCAGATCACATTAAACAGTGTATGAATCATATATTGTTTACGTAAATGAGTATAGAATGGTAAATGTGTGTCATAAAGTCAGAATACCATTGAAATAGACAAATAAACCCATTAAGAAGCTTTGGAAAGCCTTAAGTTCACTGAAATGTAGCATTACACTCTATACCATAGTTGAGGGACAGTGTTCTCGAGCTTCTTCTATTCATAACACTGTGTAGTTAGTTGATTGTAGATGTGGGCAATACTTATACTTGGACAAGAAGGCCGAATATAGGAAACTATATGAAAACATGAATAATTCGGGGAAAATGGCAGTAAATAAACGATAACTGGTTTAGAAGAGCAGAAACAGATTCTCCAAGTCAGTTCTTATTATAGAAAAGTATCTAAGATCCAGAAAATCCTAATTTGAGTTAAGAACACAATAAACAGTGTATGAAACCTCTGTTATTTACTTAAAGTAACCTAGAACTTTACATGTGTGTCACACAAGGGTTGAAAAAGAGAAATCAGCAAATTGAGCAATGTTGGAAAGCATTACAGTTCACTGTAATGTAGCACTACACTCTATAACATAGTTGAGGGACAGTGTTCTTGAGTTTCTTCTGTTCATACCAGTGTGTAGGATGTTGTTTGTATATGTGGGCAATGCTAACACTTGGATGAGAAGGTCAAATATAGGAAACTATATGAAAACATGAATAATTCAGAGAAAATGGCAGTAAATAGATGAGAACTGGTTTAGAACAGCAAATACAGATTCTCCAAGTCAGTTGTTAGAGTAGGAAAGATCCAAGAATTCCTTAATTCATGTTAAGAGCACATTAAACAGTGTAGGAATCCTATATTTTTTACTTCAAGGAACCTACAATCTTAAATGTACGTCACACAAAGCTTAAAAGAGGGAAATAAGCAAATTGAGTAGCTTTTAATTACACATCACTGAAATGTATTATTAAACTCTATTACATAGTTTAGAGACAATGTTCCCGAGCTTTTAAGGTTCATAGCAGTGTTTAGGTAGTTGTTTGCCCATGTTCCCAATGCTTATTTCTGGCCTAATTTTAGAAACTACAAGAAAATATCATTAATTCTGGGAAAATAATAGTAAATTGATGAGAACTCACATAAAACATGATAAAACCATTCTCCAAGTCTTTTGTTTGTGTATAAAAGGTATCTATAATCCTGGAAAGCCTTAATTATAGTTCAGATCACATTAAACAGTGTTTGAATCATATATTTTTACTAAAATGAGCCTTGTATGGTAAATTTGTGTCATACAAGGCATAATACAATTTAAATAGAGCAATAAATTAATTAATCAGCTTTGGAAAGCCTTATATTCACTGTAATTTAGCATTACACTCTATAACATAGTTGAGGGACAGTCTTCTCGAGTTTCTTCTGTTCATGACAGTGTGTAGGAAGTTGTTAATATATGTGGGCAATGCTTATACTTGGACAAGAAGGCCGAATATAGGAAACTATATGAAAACAAGAATAATTCAGAGAAAATGTCAGTAAATAGATGAGAACTGGTTTAAAAAAGGTGAAACCAATTATCCAAAGCAGTTCTCAGTGGAAAAAAGGGATCTAAGATCCTGGAAATCTTTAATCAGAGTTAAGAACACAATAAACAGTGCATGAAACCTCTTTTATTTACTTAAAGTAGCCTAGAACTTTACATGTGTGTCACTCAAGGCTTGAAAAGGAGAAATCCACAAATTGAGCAAATTGGAAAGCAATACAGTTCACTGTAATGTAGCATTACACTCTATAACATAGTTGAAGGACAGTGCTCTCGAGTTTCTTCTGTTCCTAAAATTGTGTAGGAAGTTGTTTCTATATATGGGCAATGTTTATACTTGGTCAAGATGGCCAAATACAGGAAACTACATGAAAACATGAATAATTCAGAGAAAATGGCAGTAAATGAGAACTCGTTTTGAACAGCTGAAACGAATTCTCCAACATAGTTCTTAGTGTAGAAAAAGTATGTAACATCCAGGAATTCCATAATTCAAGTTGAGAGCACATTAAACAGTGTATAAATCCTATATTTTTTACTTAAAGAATCCTAGAACTTTAAATGAATATCACACAAAGCTTGAAAGACAGAATTCAGCCAATTAAGTAGCTTTGAAAAGCCTAACACCTCACTGAAATGTATCATTAAACTGTATAACATACTTGAGAGACAGTGTCCCGAGCTTTGGAAAGCCTTACAGTTCACTGTAATGTAGCATTACACTCTATATCATAGTTGAGGGACAATGTTCTCAGGTTTCCTCTGCTCATAACTGTGTGTAGGATGTGGATTATATATGTGGGCAATGCTAATACTTGGACAGAGAAAATGGCAGTAAATAGATGAGAACTGGTTTAGAACAGCAGAAACAGATTATCCAAGTCAGTTCTTAGTGTAGAAAAAGTATCTAACATCCAGGAAATTCCTAATTAGAGTTAAGAACACAATAAACAGTGTATGAAACCTCTTTTATTTACTTAAAGTAGCCTAGAAATTTACATGTGTGTCACACAAGGCTTGAAGAAGCGAAATTAGCAAATTGAGTAGCTTTTAATTACACTTTACTGAAATGTATCATTAAACTCTATTACATAGTTTAGAGACAATGTTCCCGAGCTGTTAAGGTTCATAGCAGTGTTTAGGGAGTTGTTTGTCCATGTTCCCAATGCTTATTTCTGGCCTAATGTTAGGAACTACAAGAAAATATCATTAATTCTGGGAAAATAACAGTAAATTGATGAGAACTCGCATAAAACATGATAAAACCATTCTCCAAGTCTTTTGTTTGTGTATAAAAGTTATCTATAATCCAGAAAAGCCTTAATTATAGTTCAGATTACATTAAACAGTGTTCGAATCACATATTTTTACCTAAATGAGCCTAGAATGGTAAATGTGTGTCATACAAGGCAGAATACCATTGAAATAGAGAAATAAACACATTAAGCAGCTTTGGAAATCCTTATAGTTCACTGTAATGAGGTGGTACACCCTATAACAGTTGAGGGACAGTGTTCTAGATTCCTTCTGTTCACGACAGTGTGTAGGAAGTTGTTTATATATGTGGGTAATGCTTATACTTGGACAAGAAGACAGAATATAGGAAACTATATGAAAACATGAATAATTCAGAGAAAATGTCAGTAAATTGATGAGAACTGGTTTAAGACAGCTGAAACCAATTGTCCAAAGCAGTTCTCGGTGGAGAAAAAGTACCTAAGATCCAGGAAATACTTAATTAGAGTTAATAACACAATAAACAGTGCATGAAACCTCTTTTATTTACTTAAAGTAGCCTAGAACTTTACATTTGTGTCACACAAAGGTTGAAAAGGTGAAATCAGCAAATTGAGCAAATTGGAAAGCAATACAGTTCACTGTAATGTAGCATTACACTCTATGACATAGTTGAGGGACAATGTTCCAGAGTTTCTTCTGTTCATAACATTGTGTAGGAAGTTGTTTGTCTATGTGGGCAATGCTTATACTTGATCAAGATGGCCAAATTAAGGAAACTATATGAAAACATGAATAATTCAGAGAAAATGGCAGTAAATAGATGAGAACTTGTTAATACAGCTGAAATGAATTCTCAAATTCAGTTCATAGTGTAGAAAAGGTATCTAACATCCAGGAAATCCTTAATTTGAGTTGAGAGCACATTAAACAGTGTATGAATCCGATATTTTTTTATTTAAAGGAGCTTAGAACTTTAAGTGTATGTCACACAAAGCTTGAAAGACAGAAATAAGCCAATTAAGTAGCTTTGAAAAGCGAAACATCTTACTGAAATGTATCATTAAACTCTATAACTTACTTGAGAGACAATGTTCCTGAGCTTTCGAAAGCCTTACATTTACTGTAATGTAGCATTACACTCTATATCATAGTTGAGGGACAATGTTCTCAGACTTACTCTGCTCATAACAGTGTATAGGAAGTTGTTTGTTTATGTGGGAAATGCTAATACTTGGACTAAAAGGCCAAATATAGGAAACTACATGAAAATATGAATAATTCAGAGAAAATGGCAGTAAATAGATGAGAACTGGTTTAGAACGTCAGAAATAGATTCTCCAAGTCATTTCTTAGTGTAGAAAAGGTATCCAACATCCAGTAATTCCTTAATTCGTATTGAGAGCACATTAAACAGTGTATGAATCCTATATTTTTTACTTAAAGGAACCCAGAAACTTCAAGGTATGTCACACAAAGCTTTAAAAAGAGAAATAAGCAAATTGAGTAACTTTTAATTACTCTTCACTGAAATGTATCACTAAACTCTAAAACATAGTTGAGAGTCAATGTTCCCGAGCTTTTAAGGTTCATAACAATGTTTAGGGAGTTGTTTGTCCATGTTCCCAATGCTTATTCTTGTTCTAATGTTAGAAACTAAAAGAAAACATCAGTAATTCTGGGAAAATAACTGTAACTAGATTGGAACTCGCATAAAACATGTATAAAACAATTCTCCAAATCTTTTGTTTGTGTATAAATGTATCTACAATCCAAGAAAGCCTTAATTATAGTTCAGATCACATTAAACAGTGTTCGAATCACATATTTTTAGTTAAATGAGCCTAGAATGGTAAATATGTGTCATACAAGGCAGAATACCATTGAAATAGAGAAATAAACACATTAAGCAGCTTTGGAAAGCCTTACAGTTCACTGTAATGTAGCATTACACTCTATAACAGTTGAGGGACAGTGTTCTCGAGCTTTTTCTGTTCATGACAGTGTGTAGGAAGTTATTTATATATGTGGGCAATGCTTATAATGGGACAAGAAGACCGAATATAGGAAACTATATGAAAACATGAATAATTCAGAGAAAATGTAGGTAAATTGATGAGAACTGGTTTAAGACAGCTGAAACCAATTGTCCCAATCAGTTCACGGTGGAGAAAAGGTATCTAAGAGCATTACACTCAGTAACATAGTTGAGGGACAGTGCTCTCCAGTTTCTTCTGTTCCTAACAGTGTGTAGGAAGTGGTTTGTCTATATGGGCATTGTTTATACTTGGTCAAGATGGCGGAATATAGGAAACTACATGAAAACATGAATAATTCAGAGAAAATGGCAGTAAATAGATGAGAACTCATTTAGAATAGCTGAAACGAATTCTCCAAGTCAGTTCTTAGTGGAGAAAAGGTATGTAACATCCAGTGATTCCTTAATTCGAATTTAGAGCACATTAAACAGTGTATAAATCCTATATTTTTTACTTAAAGGAGCCTAGAACTTTAAATGTATGTCACACAATGCTTGAAAGACAGAATCCAGCCAATTAAGTAGCTTTGAAAAGCCTAACACCTCCCTGAAATGTATCATTAACTCTATAACATTCCTGAGAGACACTGTTCCTGAGCTTTGGGAAGCCTTACAGTTTACTGTAATGTAGCATTACACTCTATATTATAGTTGAGGGACAATGTTCAAAGGCTTCCTCTGCTCACAACAGTGTGTAGAATGTTTTTTGTATATGTGGGCAATGCTAATACTTGGACAAGATGGCCGAATATAGGAAACTACATGAAAACATGAATAACTTGAGAAAATGGCACTAAATAGATGAGAACTTGTTTAGAACATCAGAAACTGATTCTCCAAGTGAGTTCTTAGTTTAGAAAATGTAACAAAGATCCAGGAAATTCTTAATTAGAGTTAATAACACAATAAACAGTGTATGAAACCTCTTTTATTTACTTAAAGTATCCTAGAACTTTACATGTGTGTCACACAAGGCTTGAAAGAGAGAAATCAGCAAATTGAGCAATGCTGGAAAGCAATACAGTTCACTGTACTGTAGCATTACACCCTATACCATATTTGAGGGACAGTGTTCTTGAGTTTCTTCTCTTCATAACAGTGTGTAGGAAGTTATTTTTCTATGTGGGCAATATTTGTTCTTGTAGAAGATGGCCGAATATAGGAAACTACATGAAAACATGAATAATTCAGAGAAAATGGCAGTAAATAGATGAGAACTCATTTAGAACAGACGAAACGAATTCTCCAAGTCAGTTCTTAGTGTAGAAAAGGTATCTAACATCCAGGAATTCCTTAATTTGAGTTGAGAGCACATTAAACAGAGTATGAATCCGATATTTTTTACTTAAAAGAGCCTAGAACTTTAAATTTATGTCACACAAAGCATGAAAGACAGAAATAAGCCTATTAAGTAGCTTTGAAAAGCCTAACACCTCACTGAAATGTATCATTAAATTCTATAACATACTTGAGAGACAATGTTCCCGAGCTTTGGAAAGGTTTACAGTGCAATGTAATGTAGCATTACACTCTATATCATAGTTGAGGGACAATGTTCTCAGGCTTCCTCTGCTCATAACAGTGTGTAGGATGCTGTTTGTATATGTGGGCAATGCTAATACTTGGACGAGAAGGCCAAATATAGGACACTACATGAAAACATGAATAATTCAGAGAAAATGGCAGTAAATAGATGAGAACTGGTTTAGAACAGCAGAAACGGATTCTCCAAGTCAGTTGTTAGTGTAGAAAAGGTATCTAGAAGGAGGAAATATGGCAGAAGAATAGATGGGAGGATTCTGAGCCTGGTCCCATTGCGGAAAGAGAGAGTAGCTGATGGTGTTGAGCTGTGAGTATTTATTAGCAACCTGGGAGATAGCGAAGGCCAGAAGAAATGGCTGGGGGGCCGCTGTCAGAGGTTCCCCTCACAGGGAGGCACCCACGCGGGCTGCATTCCTTCCTGGAACTACCTGCCGGCTTGGATGGAGAAGCCTCACCATCTTGAGAGGAATATAGGATCGTGTCAGAGGCCTGAATATGCACAACCGCAGCAACCACCAAGCAGCTGTGACCCCCAGAACAAGGATCCCAGGCGGTGTGAACACTGGGCCCCACAGGAGTACCCCACTGCTAGGTGAAAATGTCAAATTTCGCGGGGAGAGGGTGGAGAGTGCTCGAGGAGAAGACAAAAGGCTGCACGCGCAAAAGGCACCCAGAAGCTGGAGGACAAGGGTGGTGATTATAAGTGGAAGCCCCAGCTTTTGGGCGGGTGTCACCCGTGAAAGTAGAGCGGACTCCTAACAGGGGAGATATCTAAAGAGCAACACATTTGGATCTGGCTCAGAGGGATATCTGAGAGTTGCAGGAGATTGCAGTTGCTTGGACCTGCCCCGCCGCCCCCTTAGATGCTGCTTCAAAGAGGACAAAAAAAAAAAAAGCTGAGAGGCTCTAGAGTCTGGGAAGTCAACCTAGAAACACTGCCCCCAGAGGCTAATTTACAAATTGACTCTAGTGTAATAAAAACAAAGCAAAACCTCCCTAAAAATAAGGACTGGATCATAACAATAGAGGAAGCAAACGACCTTCATTACTGCAAATTTTATTTAAATTTTAAATTTTTTAAAAAATTTTTAAATATTTGTTTTTAATTTTTGTTCTCATTATTTGCAACGTTTACTCAAGAAACTATTTTTTTCCTCACTTGATTTTATCTTTTTAATTACTACATTGTATACGTAATCAACACTATTACTGCTACTAATTTACTTTTTTCATCTTATTTTCTTTTGTTTATTTTTATTATTTTTATTTCATCTATATATATATATATATTTTTTAATTTTTATTTCAGGATTACTGTTCTACAGTCTTTATCTATCTTTCCTTCTCCAATGCTTTATTCTATCTCAACCCTACCTTTATGCCTTCACCCTCTTTCTGATCTTTTCCTTTGTACCCCGTTTATCTTAACCCTTTCCTGCTCTAGATTATCCCCATTCCTTCTGTCTACCCCCTCCTAAAATTTCACCCTACTTGTATATATCTAATTTCCAACTACCTTCTCCAAGCCCATTCACACCTCCCTCGCAGTTGTCCTAGAAACAAAACAAAACAAAAAAACAGTCTTTCTCTCTAACTCTTTGAAGTTGTATGTTGAATGGTTAATATATTGAAGTCGTATGCTTTTTTTTATAAGGTTGATTTGCCTATTCTTTTTGTCTGATTGTATGTTTATGTTAGCTGGGTTCTAGTCAACTTTATTGGTGGTTATTAATATTACAAACACATTTCTATTCAGTGTCTTGCGTGTTGTACCTGGTTGTGTTGTAATTTGTGCCTTTAAATCAAAGCAGAAGAGAGAGAACTACACAACCAGATATCCTAAATAATGGGGAGACCCAAAAACAGCCTGCATATGAAAGAAAAGCAGGCTTCACCAGAAAAGGAAGTAAACGAGATAGAAGCAAGCAACCTACCAGAGCAAGAATTCAGAGTAATGATCATAAGATGGCTAAAAAGAATGGAAGACAAATTTGATAATATGAGTAAGAACCAATATTAAATGAAGAAGAACCAAGAAGAAATGAAAAATGACATCGCTACTGTAAAGAACTCAATAGAAAGCATCAAGAGTAGATTAGAAGAAGCTGAGGACCGCATCAGCGAGCTAGAAGACAAGATGGAAAAAAATACCCAATTAGAACAGCTTCTGGAGAAAAAAATTAAAAAACAGTAGGAAAGTCTAAGGGAACTTTGGGACAATACAAAACAAAACAATATTAGAATAATAGGGGTTTCAGAAGGAAAGGGAATTGAGGAAGACATGGAAAACGTATTTCAAGAAATAATGACAGAAAACTTTCCTGAGATAGAGAAGAAAAAATCCACACAAATCCAAGATGCTCGCAGAGTCCCAAGCAAAATGAACCCCAGAAAACCGACCCCTAGACACATTATAATTAAGCTGGCAAACACCAACGACAAAAAAAGAATATTAAAAGCAGCCAGAGAGAGACAGAAAGTTACATATAAAGGAACCCCCATCAGACTAGCAACTGACTTCTCCACTGAAACTTATCAGGCCAGAAGGGAATGGGATGAAATATACAAAGTCATGCAAAGGAAGGGTCTGAATCCAAGAATACTGTACCCAGCAAGGCTATCAATCAAAAGTGAAGGTGAAATCAGGAGCTTCCCAGACAAAAACAGACTAAGGGAATTTATCTCCAGCAAACCAGCAATGCAAGAAATGCTAAAGTGTCTACTGTAAAATTAAAGAAATAGAAAGCAAAGAAGGAACACAGGGGTATAGAATAAAGATGGTGTCAAATAAGTATCTATCAATAATAACTTTAAATGTAAATGGACTAAATGCTCCAATCAAAAGACACAGGGTAACAGATTGGACAAGAAAACAAGACCCATATATCTGTTGTCTACAAGAAACCCACCTCAGGAAAAAAGATGCACACAGACTGAGGGTGAAGGGATGGAAAAAGGTTTTCCAGGCGAATGGAAATGAAAAAAAAGCTGGGGTAGCAATACTTATATCTGACAAATTAGATCTCAGAGTGAAGGACATAACAAGAGATAATGAAGGGCACTTCTTAATACTAAAGAGAGCAATCCAAGAAGAAGAAATAACCCTGGTAAATATATATGCACCCAATATGGGAGCACCCCAATATATAAAAAAACTGCTGTAGGACATTAAGGGAGAGATTAATAGCAATACAATCATAGTAGGAGATTTTAATACCCCACTGTCACCCTTTGACAAATCATCTAAACAAAAAATCAGCAAAGAAATATCAATCCTAAATGACTCGCTAGACCAGATGGAATTAATCGACATCTTCAGAACATTCCACCCCAAAGCCACAGTATATACATTTTTCTCAAGCGCACATGGAACATTCTCAAAGATAGACCACATATTGGGACATAGGCAAAGTCTCTTCAAATTCAAGAAAATTGAAATCATATCCAGCATCTTCTCAGACCATAATGGCATAAAAGTGGAAATTAACTACAATAAAAATAATCCAAAAGAATCAAACACATGGAGACTAAACAGCATGCTATTAAACAAGGACTGGGTTACCAGAGAAATCAAGGAAGAAATTAAAAACATCCTGGAAACAAATGACAATGAAAACACAACTATCCCTAATCTATGGGACACAGCAAAAGCAGTTTTGAGAGGAAAGTTCATATCACTACAAGCCTATTGCAAGAAACTAGAAAAAATGTGTAACAAATAATCTAACTCTACAATACAAAGAGTTAGAAAAAGAGCAACCAGAAAACCCCAGTGTAAGCAGATGGAAGGAAATAAAAAAAATCAGAGCGGAGTTAAACGACATTGAGACCAAAGAAACAATACATAAGATCAACAAAACCAAGGGCTGGTTCTTTGAAAGAATAAACAAGATAGATGGTCTTCTAACCAGGCTAACCAAGAAACAAAGAGAGAGGACCCAAATAAACAAAATCAGAAACGAAAGAGGTGAAATAACAACAGACCCCACCGAAATACAACAGATTGTTACAAAATACTACGAACAACTCTATTCCAACAAACTGAACAACCTGGAGGAAATGGACATATTCCTAGAAAAATACAAACTTCCAAAACTCAATCAGGAAGAATCTAAAAATCTCAATAGACCAGTGACTTGGGAAGAAATTGAAACAGTCATCAAAAAGCTTCCAGTAAACAAAAGCCCAGGACCAGATGGCTTCACAGGAGAGTATTACTAAACATTCAAGGAAGAACTAAAACCTATCCTCCTCAGACTATTCCAAAAAATTCAAGAGGAAGGAACACTTCCAAACTCCTTCTATGAAGCCAGCATCACCCTAATACCAAAACCAGATAAAGACAACTCAATGAAAGAGAATTACAGGCCAATATCCCTTATAAACATAGATGCCAAAATTCTAGCAAATCGGCTCCACCAGAGCACCACAAAGCTCATACACCATGATCAAGTCGGATTTATTCTAGGAATGCAAGGTTGGTTCAATATCCGCAAATCAATAAACGTGATACATCACATAAACAAATTGAAAGATAAAAACCATATAGTCATATCAATTGATGCAGAAAAAGCATTTGATAAAATCCAACACCCTTTCCTGATAAAAACTCTCAACAAGGTGGGAGTACAAGGATCATACCTCAACATAATAAAAGCTATATACCATAAACCCACAGCCAACATCATACTCAATGGGCAAAAACTAAAACCATTCCCTCTAAGAACAGGAACAAGACAGGGATGCCCACTATCACCACTCCTCTTTGACATAATACTGGAAGTACTAGCCACTGCAATTAGACAAGAGGAGGAAATAAAAGGCATCCAAATTGGAAAAGAAGTAAAGTTATCCTTATTTGCAGACGACATGATATTGTATATAAAAAAAACAAAAGTCTCCATTAAAAAACTAATTGACTTAATAAATGAATTTGGCAATGTAGCAGGATACAAAATTAACGCCAAGAAATCTATGGCATTTCTATACACCAACAGCGAACTTATAGAAACTGAGACAAAAAAAGCAATTCCATTTACCATCGCACCAAAAAAATTAAGATACCTAGGAATAAACTTAACTAAGGAAGTTAAGGACCTATATGTGGAAAACTACACGACACTGAAAAAAGAGATAGAGGAAGATGTAAACAGATGGAAGAACATATCATGTTCATGGATTGGTAGATTCAACATCATCAAAATGTCCATACTTCCTAAAGCAATCTATAGGTTCAATGCACTCCCCATTAAAATACCAATGGCATATTTCACTGACCTAGAAAGAACTCTCCAAAAGTTCATTTGGAACAATAAAAGACCCCGAATAGCCACAGCAATCCTGAGAAAGAAGAGTAAAGTAGGAGGGATCTCAATACCAGACTTCAAACTGTATTACAAAGCCACTGTTCTCAAAACAGCCTGGTACTGGCATAAGAACAGACATATAGATCAATGGAATCGAATGGAGAACCCAGTTATCAACCCAAATCACTATGCTCAATTAATATTTGACAGAGGAGGCGAGAATATACAATGGAGTCAAGACAGTCTCTTCAATAAATGGTGTTGGGAAAATTGGACAGATACAAGCAAAAGAATGAAACTAGATCACCAACTTACACCATACACAAAAATAAAGTCAAAATGGATACGGGACTTAAACATCAGACGGGAAACCATAAAAATACTAGAAGCATTCACAAGCAACAAAATCTAAGACATATGCCAAAAGAACTTCTTCACTGATACTGCCCCTAGGGCAATGGAAGCTAAAGAGAAAGTAAACAAATGGGACTACATCAAAATAAAAAGCTTTTTACAGCAAAAGAAACCATCAACAAAACAACAAGAACGCCCACTATGTGGGAGAACATATTTGCAAATGTTACCACTGATAAAGGTTTAATCTCCATCATCTACAAACAGCTTATACATCTAAATAAAAGGAAGATGAATGATCCAATTAAAAAATGGGCAATGTACCTAAATAGAATATTTTCAAAAGAAGACAGAAGGAAGGCCAAAAGGCACATGAAAACATGCTCAAAGTCACTAATTATCCGAGAGATGCAAATCAAAACAACAATGCGGTACATCTCACACCTGTCAGAATGGCCAACATCAATAAATCAACAAACGACAAGTGTTGGCGAGGTTGTGGATAAAAAGGAACCCTCCTGCATTGCTGGTGGGAATGCAGACTGGTGCAACCACTGTGGAGTACAGTGTGTAGTTTCCTCAAAAAACTGAAATTGGACCCAGCAATCCCACTCCTAGGAATATATCCCAAGAAGCTAAAAACACCAATCAGAAAGGATATATGCACCTCTATGTTCATAGCAGCACAATCTACAATAGCTAGAATCTGGAAACAGCCCAGGTGCCTGTGAGCAGATGAATGGATCAAAAAACTATGGTACATCTACACAATGGAATACTATGCTGACATAAAAAAAGGAATTATCATCATTTGCAGCAACCTGGATAGAACTAGAGAACATCATGCTGAGTGAAATAAGCCAGTCAATGAAAGAGAAATAGCACATGGCTTCACTCATTTATGGGTATTAAAGAACATTATAAACTGACAAACCAAAAGTCAGATATAAAGACAGTAAAGCAACAGGCAGACTGTAAAATTAGAGCAGGGACAGTAGGGAGATCTGGGGAATATAAGAGATCAACCAAGGGACTTGTATACATGCATATAAGTACAACCAATAAACACAAATCTCTGGGGAGGGAGGGTATGTATGGGAGGGGGGAGTTAAAACATGTACACAGATAATAATTTAATAAAAAATATTAAAAAACAAACAAAAAAACAAAAAAGGCAAAATGGAAGAAGAAGAAAAAAGAATTTCCTGGATGTTAGATACCTTTTCTTCACTAAAAACTGACTTGGAGAATCTGTTTCTGCTGTTCTAAACCAGTTCTCATCTATTTACTGCCAATTTCTCCGAATTATTCATATTTTCATGTAGTTTCCTATGTTCGGGCTTCTCGTCCAAGTATTAGCATTGCCCATATATACAAACAACTTCATACAAACTAACTGTTTGCTCAAACTCTGTTGTGAGCAGAGGAAGCCTGAGAACATTGTCCATCAACTATGATAGAGAGTGTAATGCTACATTACAGTGAATGTAAGGCTTTCCAAAGCTCGGGAATATTGTCTCTCAAGTAAGTTATAGATTTTAATGATACATTTCATTGAGGTGTTTGGCTTTTCAAAGCTACTCAATTTGCTTATTTCTCTCTTTCAAGCTTTGTGTGACATACATTTAAGGTTCTAGATTCCTTTAAATAAAATATATAGGATTCATACACTGTTAAATGTACTCTCAACTTGAATTAAGGAATTCTTGGATGTTAGATAACTTTTCTACATGAAGAACTGCCTTGGAGAATCTGTTTCTGCTGTTCTAAACGAGTTCTCATCTATTTATTGCCATTTTCTCTGAATTATTCATTTTTTCATATAGTTTCCTATATTCAGCCTTCTTCTCCAAGTATAATCATTGCCCACATATACAAACAACTTCCTACACACTGTTATGAATAGAATAAGCTCGAGAACATTGTCCCTCAACTATGATATAGAGTGTAATGCTACATTACAGTGAAGTGTAAGGCTTTCCAAAGCTGGGGAACATTGTCTCTCAAGTGTGTTATAGAGTTTAATGATACATTTCAGTGAGGTGTTAGGCTTTTCAAAGCAACTTATTGGGATTATTTCTCTCTTTCAAGCTTTGTGTGATATACATTTAAACTTCTAGGCTCCTTTAAGTAAAAAATATAGGAATCATAAACTGTTTAATGTGCTCTCAACACTAATTAAGAATTTCCTGGATCTTTGATACATTTTCTACACTAACAACTGACTTGGAGAATTCATTTCACCTGTTCTAAACGAGTTCTCATCTATTTACTGCCATTTTCTCTGAATTATTCATGTTTTCATAAAGGTGCCTATATTCGGCCGTCTTCTTCAAGTATAAATATTGCCCAAATAGACAAACAACTTCCTACACACTGTAATGAACAGAAGAAGCTTGAGAAAACTGTCCCTCAACTATGTTATAGAGTGTAATGCTACATTACAATGAACTGTATTGCTTTCCAACCTTGATCAATTTGCTGATTTCTCTCTTTCAAACCTTGTGTGACACACATGTAAAGTTCAAGGCTACTTTAAGTAAATAAAAGTGGTTTCATACACTGTTTATTGTGTTCTTACTCTAATTAAGAATTCCGTGGATGTTAGTTTCCTTTTCTACACTAAGAACTGACTTGGAGAATTCGTTTCTGCTGTTCTAAACAAGTTCTCATCTATTTACTGCCATTTTCTCCAAATTATTCATGTTTTCATGTAGTTTCCTATATTCAGCCTTCTCGTCCACGTATTAGCATTGCCTACATATACAAACAACTTCCTACACACTGTTATGAGCAGAGGAAGCCTGAGAACATTGTCCCTCAACTAAGATATAGAGTGTAATGCTCCATTACAGTGAATGTAAGGTTTTCCAAAGCTCAGGAACATTGTCTCTCAAGTAAGTTACAGAGTTCAATGATACATTTCAGTGAGGTGTTTGGCTTTTCAAAGCTACTCAATTTGCTTATTTCTCTCTTTCAAGCTTTGTGTGACATACCTTTAAGGTTCTAGCTTCCTTTAAGTAAAACATAAGATTCATACACTGTTTAATGTACTCTCAACTTGAATTAAGGAATTCTTGGATGTTAGATACCTTTTCTACACGAAGAACTGCCTTGGAGAATCTGTTTCTGCTCTTCTAAACCAGTTCTCATCTATTTATTGCCATTTTCTCTGAATTATTCATGTTTTTATATAATTTCCTATATTTGGCCTTCTTCTCCAAGTATAATCATTTCTCACATATACAAACAACTTCCTACACATTGTTATGAACAGAAGAAACTCTAGAACACTGTCCCTCAACTATGTTATAGAGAGTAATGCTACATTATACAGAAATGTATTTCTCTCCAATTGGCTAAATTTGATTTCTCTCTCTCAAGCCTTGTGTGAAACACATGTAAAGTTCTAGGCTACTTTAAGTAAATAAAAGAGGTTTCATACACTGTTTATTGTGTTCTTAACTCTAATTAAGAATTTCCTGGATTTTAGATACCTTTTCTACACTAGGAACTCACTTGGAGAATCTATTTCTGCTGTTCTAACCAGTTATCATCTATTTACTGCCATTTACTCCGAATTATTCATGTTTTCATATAGTTTCCTATATTAGGCCTTCTTCTCCAAGTATAAGTATTGCCCACATATACAAACAACTTCCTACACACGGTTATGAACAGAAGAAGCTGGAGAACACTGTCCCTTAAATATGTTATAGAGAGTGTAATGCTACATAACAGTGAATTGTAAGGCTTCCGAAAGCTGCTTAATGTGTTTATTTCTCTATTTCAATGGTATTCTGACTCATATGGCATACATTTACCATTCTAGGCTCATTTAAGTAAACAATATATGATTCATACACTGTTTAATATGATCTGAACTCTAATTAAGGCTTTCCTGGAACATAGATAACTTTTATACACCAACAAAATATTGGAGAAGTGTTTTATACATGTTCTATTGGAGTTCTCATCTATTTAATGTTATTTTCCCAGAATTACTGAAGTTTTCTTGTAGTTTCTAACATTAGACCAAGAATAAGCATTTGGAACATGGACAAACAACTACCTAAATACTGTTATGAACCTGAAAATCTCTGAAACATTGTCTCTCAACTATGTTTTAGTGTTTAATGATACATTTCAGTGAAGAATAATGAAAACCTACTCATTTGCTTATTTCTCTCTTTCAAGTTTTCTGTGACATACATTTAAGGTTCTAGGTTCCTTTAAGTAAAAAATATAGGATTAGTACACTGTTTAATGTGCTTTCAACTTGAATTGATGAATTCTTTGATGTTAGAAATCTATTTTCTACACCAAGAACTGACTTAGAGAATCTACTTCTGCTGTTCTAAACCAGTTCTCATCTATTTACTGCTATTTTCTCTGAATTATTCATGTTTTCATATAGTTTCCTATATTCGGCCTTGTTGTCCAAGTATAAATATTGCCAACATACAAACAACTTCCTACACACTGTTATGAACAGAAAAAGCTCAAGAACACTGTCCCTCAACTATGATATAGAGTGTAATGCTACATTACAGTGTACTGTAAGGCTTTCCAAAGCTAATTATTGTGTTTATTTCTCTATTTCAATGGTATTCTGACTTGTATGACACACATTTAACATTCTAGGCTCATTTAAGTAAACAATATATGATTCATACACTGTTTAATTTGATCTGAACTCTAATTAAGGCTTTCCTGGATCATAGATAACTTTTATACACAAACAAAAGACTTGGAGAAGTGTTTTATACATGTTCTATTTGAGTTCTCACCTATATACTGTTATTTTCCCAGAACTACTGATGTTTTCTTGTAGTTTCTAACATTAGACCAAGAATAAGCATTGGGAACATGGACAAACAACTACCTAAACACTGTTATGAACCTGAAAAGCTCGGGAACATTGTCTCTCAACTATGTTTTAGAGTTTAATGATACCTTTCAGTGAAGAGTACTTAAAAGCTACTCAATTTGCTTATTCCTCTCTTTCAAGCTTTGTGTGACATACATTTAAGGTTCTAGCTTCCTTGAAGTAAAAAATATAGGATTCATACACTGTTTAATGTGTTCTCAACTTGAATTAAGGAATTCTTGGATGTTAGATACCTTTTCTACACTAAGAGCTGACTTGGAGATTCTGTTTCTGTTTTTCTAAACCAGTTCTCATCTATTTACTGCAATTTTCTCTGAATTATTCATTTTTTCATGTAGTTTCAATATTCAGCCTTCTCGTCCAAGTATTAGCATTGTCCACATATACAAACAACTTCATACACACTGTTCTGAGCAGAGGAAGCCCGAGAACATTGTCCCTCAACTATGATATAGAGTGTAATGCTATATTATAGTGAACTGTAAGTCTTTCCAAAGCTCGGGAACATTGTCTCTCAAGTATGTTATAGAGTTTAATGATACATTTCAGTGAGGTGTTAGGCTCTTCAAATCTACTTAATTGACTGAATTCTGTCTTTCAAGCTTTGTGTGACATACGTTTAAGGTTCTATGTTCCTTTAAGTAAAAAATATAGGATTTATACACTGTTTCATGTGCTCTCATCTTGATTATGGAATTCCTGGATGTTACATACCTTTTCGACAGTAAGAACTGACTTGGAGAATTTGTTTCAGCTGTTCTAAACGAGTTCTCAACTGTTTACTGCAATTTTCTCTGAATTATTCATGTTTTCATGTAGTTTCCTATATTCAGTGATCTTAACCAAGTATATACATTGCCCATATATAGAAACAACTTCCTACACACTGTTAGGGACAGAAGAAACTCGAGAGCACTGTCCTTCAACTATGTTATAGAGTGTAATGCTACATTATAGTGAACTGTATTGCTTTCCAATTTGCTCAATTTTCTGATTTCTCTCTTTCAAGCCTTGTGTGACACACATCTAAAGTTCTTGGCTACTTTAAGTAAATAAAAGAGGTTTCATACACTGTTTATTGTGTTCTTAACTCTAATTAAGGATTTCCTGGATCTTAGATACCTATTCTCCACTGAAAACGGCTTTGGGCAATTGGTTTCTGCTGTTCTAAACCAGTTCTCATCTATTTACTGCCATTTTCTCCGAATTATTCATGTTTTCATATAGTTTCCTATATTTTGCCATCTTGTCCAAGTATAAACATTGCCCACATATACAAACAACTTCCTACACACTGATATGAACACAAGAAGCTGGAGAACACTGTCCCTCAACTGTGTAATAGAGTGTAATGCTACATTACAGTGAACTGTAAGGCTTTCCAAAGCTTCTTAATGGGTTTATTTCTCTATTTCAATGGTATTCTGACTTCCATGACACACATTTACCATTCAAGGCTCATTTAAGTAAAAATATGTGATTCAAACATTGTTTAATGTGATCTGAACTCTAATGATTTCTTTCCTGGATCATAGATACTTTTATACACAAACAAAAGACTTGGAGAAGTGTTTTATCCACGTTCTATGCGAGTTGTCATCTACTTACAGTTATTTTCCCAGATTTAGTGATGTTTTCTTGTAGTTTCTAACATTAGACCAAGAATAAGCATTGGGAACATGGACAAACAACTACCTAAACACTGTTATGAACCTGTAAAGCTCCGGAACATTGTCTCTCAACTATGTTTTAGAGTTTATTGATACATTTCAGTGAAGAGTAATTAAAATCTACTCAATTTGTTTATTTCTCTCTTTCAAGCTTTGTGTGACAAACATTTGAGGTTCTAGGATCCTTGAAGTAAAAAATATAGGATTCATACACTGTTTAATGTGCTCTCAACTTGAATTAAGGAATTCTTGGATGTTAGATACCTTGTTTACACTAAGAATTGACTTGGAGAATCTGTTTCTGCTTTTCTAAACCAGTTCTCATCTATTTCCTGCCATTTTCTCTGAATTATTCATGTTTTCATGTAATTTCCTATATTCGGCCTTCTCGTCCAACTATTATCATTGACCACATATACAAACAACTTCCTACACACTGTAATGAGCAGAGGAAGCCTGCTCATTACACTGAGAACACTGTCCCTCAACTATGATATAGAGTGTAATGCCACATTACAGTGAATGTAAGGCTTTCCAAAGCTCGGGAACTTTGTCTCTCAAGTAAGTTAAAGAGTTTAAAGATACATTTCAGTGAGGTGTTTTGCTTTTCAAAGCTTCTCAATTTGCTTATTTCTCTCTTTCGAGCTTTGTGTGACATATACTTAAGGTTCTAGCTTCCTTTAAGTAAAAAATATAGGGTTCATACACTGTTTAATGTGCTCTCAACTTGAATTAAGGAATTCTTGGATGTTAGATACCTTTTTTACACGAAGAACTGCCTTGGAGAATCTGTTTCTGCTCTTCTAAACCAGTTCTCATCTATTTACTCCCATTTTCTCCAAATTATTCATGTTTTCATATAGTTTCCTATATTTGTCCTTCTTGCCCAAGTATTAGCATTGCCCACATATATAAACAACTTCCAACACACTGTCATGAACAGAAGAAGCTCGAGAAGACTGTCCGTCAACTATGTTATAGGTGCAATGCTACATTACAGTGAACTGTAAGGCTTTCCAAAGCTGCTTAATGTGTTTATTTCTCCATTCCAATGTATTCTGCCTTGTATGACACACATTTACCATTCTAGGTTCATTTAAAGAAAAATATTTGATTCAAACACTGTTTAATATGATCTGAAATGTAATTAAGGCTTTCCTGGATTATAGATACCTTTTATACACAAAGAAAAGACTTGGAGAATGATTTTATAATGTGTTATGCGAGGTCTCATCAAGCTTGTGTGACATACATTTAAAGTTATTGGCTCCTTTAAGTAGAAAATATAGGATTCATAAGTGTTTAATGTGCTCTCAACTCGAATTACGGAATTCCTGGATGTTACATACCTTTACTACACTAAGAATTGACTTGGAGAATTCGTTTTAGCTGTTCTAAACGAGTTCTCATCTATTTACTGCCATTTTCTCTGAATTATTCATCTTTTCATACAGTTTCCTATATTCGGCCATCTTGACCAAGTATAAACATTGCCCATATATACAAACCACTTCCTACACTGTTAGGAATAGAAGAAACTCGAGAGAACTGTCCATCAACTATGTTATAGAGTGTAATGCTACATTACAGTGAACTGTATTGCTTTCCAATTTGCTCAATTTGCTGATTTCTCCTTTTCAAGCCTTGAGTGACACACATGTAAAGTTCTAGGCTACTTTAAGTAAATAAAAGAGGTTTCATGCACTGTTTATTGTGTTCTTAACTCTAATTAAGGATTTCCTGGATCTTAGACACATTTTCTCCACTGAGAACTGGATTGTGACAAATGGTTTCAGCTGTTTTAAACCAGTTCTCATCAATTTACTGACATTTTCTCTGAATTATTCATATTTTCATATAGTTTCCTATATTTGGCCTTCTTGTCCAAGTATAAGCATTGCCCACATATATAAACAACTTCCTACACACTGTCATGAACAGAAGAAGCTCGAGAAGACTGTCCCTCAACTATGTTATAGAGTGTAATGCTACATTACATTGAACTGAGACTTTCCATAAGGCTTTCCATAGCTGCTTAATGTGTTTATTTCTCTATTTCAATGGTAATCTGCCTTGTATGACACACATTTACCATTCTAGGCACATTTACGTAAAAATATGTGATTCAAACACTGTTTAATGTGATCTGAACTATAATTAAGGCTCTCCTCGATTGTAGATAACTTTTAAACGCAAACAAATGACTTGGAGAATGGTTTTATCATGTTTTATGCGAGTTCTCATCAATTTACTGTTATTTTAGCAGAATTAATGATTTTTTTGTAGTTTCTAACATTAGGCCAGAAATAAGCATTGGGAACATGGACAAACAACAACCTAAACACTGCTATGAACCTTACAAGCTGGGGAACATTGTCTCTAATCTATGTAATAGAGTTTAATGATACTTTTCAGTGATGTGTAATTAAAGCTACTCAATTTACTTATTTCTCTTTCAAGCTTTGTGTGACATACATTTAAGGTTCTAGGTTCCTTGAAGTAAAAAATGTAGGATTCATACACTGTTTAATGCGATCTCAATTTGAATTAAGGAATTCTTGGATGTTAGATACCTTTTCTACACTAAGAACTGACTTGGAGAAACTATTTCTGCTGTTCTAAACCAGTTCTCACCTATTTACTGCCATTTTCTCTGAATTATTCATGTTTACACGTAGTTTTCTATATTTGGCCTTCTCGTCCAAGTATTAGTATTTCCCCCATATACAAACAACGTCATACACACTGTTATGAGCAGAGGAAGCCCGAGAACATTGTCCCACCACCATGATATAGAGTGTAATGCTACAGTACAGTGAAATGTAAGGCTTTCCAAAGCTCGGGAACATTGTCTCTCAAGTATGTTATAGATTTTAATGATACATTTCAGTGAGGTGTTAGGTTTTTCAAAGCAACTTAATGGGCTTATTTCTCTCTTTCAAGCTTTGTGTGACATACATTTAAAGTTCTAGGCTCCTTTAAGTAAAAAATATAGGATTCACACACTCTTTAATGTGCTCTCAACTCTAATTACGAATTTCCTGGATCTTTGATACATTTTCTACACTAAAAACTGACATTGAGAATAAGTTTCTGCTGTTCTAATCGAGTTCTCATCTATTTACTGCCATTTTCTCTGAATTATTCATGTTTTCATACAGTTTCCTATATTCGGCCATCTTGACCAAGTATAAGTATTGCCCATATATACAAACATATACAAACAACTTCCTACACACTGTTATGAACCGAAGAAACTGGGGAACACTGTCCCCCAACTATGTTATAGAGTGTAATGCAACATTAAGGTGAACTGTATTGCTTTCCAATTAGCTCAATTTGCTGATTTCTCCTTTTCAAGCCTTGAGTGACACACATATGAACTTCTAGGCTACTTTAAGTAAATAAAAGCGGTTTCATACACTGTTTATTGTGTTCTTAACTCTAATTAAGCATTTCCTGGATCTTAAATACTTTTTCTACACTAAGAATTGATTTGGAAAATCGGATTCAGCTTTGCTAAAGGAGTTCTCATCAATTTACTGACATTTTCTCTGAATTATTCATGTTTTCATATAGTTTCCTATATTCGGCCTTCTTGTCCAAATATAAGCATTGCCTACATACAGAAACAACTTCCTACACACTGTCATGAACAGAAGAAGCTCTTGAACACTGTCTCTCAACTATGTTATAGAGTGTAAGGCTACATTACATTGAACTGTATGGCTTTCCAAATCTGTTTATTTCTCTATTTCAATGGTATTCTGCCTTGTATGACACACATTTACTGTTATAGGTTCATTTAAGTAAACAATATATGATTCATACACTGTTTAATGTGATCTGAACTCTAATTAAGGCTTTCCACATCAGATACCTTTTATACACAAAGAAAAGTCTTGGAGAATTACTGATGTTTTCTTGTATTTTCTAACATTTGACCAGGAATAGCATTGAGAACATGGACAAACAACTACCTAAACACTGTTATGAACCTGAAAAGCTCGTGAACATTGTCTTTCAACTATGTTATAGAGTTTAATGATACAATTCAGTGAAGTGTAATTAAAAGCTATCAGTTTGTTTATTTCTCTCTTTCAATCTTTGTGGGACATACATTTAAGGTGCTAGGTTCCTTTAAGTAAAAAAATATAGGATTCATACACTGTTTAATGTGCTCTCAACACAAATTAAGGAATTTCTGCATGTTAGATACCTTTTATATACTAAGAACTGACTTGGAGAATCTAATTCTTAATTAGAGTTAAGAACACAATAAACAGTGTATGAAACCTCTTTTATTTACTTAAAATAGCCTAGAATTTTACATGTGTGTCACACAAGGCTTGAAAGAGAGAAATGAGCAAATTGAGCAACATTGAAAAGCAATACAGTTCACAGTAATGTAGCATTACACTCTATAACATAGTTGAGTGACAGTGTTCTCGAGTTTCTTCTGTTCATAACAGTGTGTAGGAAGTTATTTGTACATATGGGCAACGCTTATACTTGGACAAGATGGCCAAATATAATAAAGTATATGAAAACCTGAATAATTCAGAGAAAATGGCAGTAAATAGATGAGAACTCGTTTAGAACAGCAAAAACTGATTCTCCAATTCAGTTCTTAGTGTAGGAAAGGTAGCAAAGATCCAAGAAATTCTTAATTAGAGTTGAGAGCACATTAAACACTGTATGAATCCTATATTTTTCCTTAATGGAGCCTAGAACTTTAAATATATGTCACACAAAAATTGAAAGAGAGAAATAATCCCATTAAATTGCTTTGAAAAGCCTAACACCTCACTGAAATGTTAATCAGCTTAACAATAACCCACAACCTTCGGACCAACTCACCTCACTGAAATGTATCATTAAACTCTATAACATACTTGAGAGACAATGTTCCCGAGCTTTGGATAGCTTACAGTTCACTGTAATGTAGCATTACACTCTATAACATAGTTGAGGGACAGTGTTCTCGAGTTTCTTCTGTTCATAACAGTGTGTAGGAAGTTGTTTGTATATGTGCGCAATGATATTACTTGAACGAGAAGGCCGAATATAGGAAACTATATGAAAATATGAATAATTCATAGAAAATGGCAGTAAATAGTTGAGAACTTGTTTAGAAGAGCAGAAATAGATTCTCCATGTCAGGTCTTAGAGTAGAGAAGGTATCCAATATCCATGAATTCCTTAATTCCAGTTGAGAGCACATTAAACAGTGTAGGAATCCTATATTTTTTACTTAATGGAACCTAGAACCTTAACTTTATGTCACACAATGCTTGAAAGAGAGAAATAAGCAAATTGAGAAGCTTTTAATTACTATTCACTGAAATGTATCATTAAACTCTAAAACATAGTTGAGAGGCAAAGTTCCCGAGCTTTTCAGGTTCATAACAGTGTTTATGTAGTTGTTTGTCCATGTTCCCAATGCTTATTCTTGGTCTAATGCTAGAAACTACAAGAAAACATCAGTAATTCTGGGAAAATTAGTGTAAAGAGATGAGAACTCGCATAGAACATGTATAAAACACTTCTCCAACTCTTTTGTTTGTATATAAAAGGTATGTACATTCCAGGAAAGCCTTATTTAGAGTTCAGATCACATTAAACAGTGTATGAATCATATATTGTTTACTTAAATGAGCCTAGAACAGTAAATGTGTGCCATAGCATTGAAATAGAGAAATAAACACATTAAGCAGCTTTGGAAAGCCTTACTGTTCACAGCAATGTAGCATTACACTCTATAACATAGTTGAGGGAAAGTGTTCTCGAGCTTCTTCTTTTCATAGCAGTGTGTAGCAAGGTGTTTATGTATGTGAGCAATGCATATACTTGGACAAGAAGGACGAATATAGTAAACTATATGAAAACATGAATAATTCAGAGAAAATGGCAGTAAATAGATGATAACTCGTTTAGAACAGCTGAAACGAATTCTCCGAGTCAGTTCTTAGTGTAGAAAGGTATCTAACATCCAGGAATTCCTTAATTCGAATTGAGAGCACATTAAACAGTGTATGAATCCTATATTTTCTAAATAAAAAGCCTAGAACTTTAAATGTATGTCACACAAAGCTTGAAAGAGAGAAATCAGCAAATTGAGACGCTTCACTGAAATGTATCATTAAACTCCAAAACTAGTTGAGAGGCAATGTTCCCGAGCTTTTCAGGTTCATTACAGTGTTTAGGTAGTTGTTTGTCCATGTTCCCAATGCTTATTCTTGGTCTAATGTTAGAAACTACAAGAAAACATCAGTAATTCTGGGAAAATAATTGTAAATAGATGAGAACTCGCATAGAAGATGTATAAAACAATTCTCCAACTCTTTTGTTTGTGTATAAAATGTATCTACGATCCAGGAAAGCCTTATTTAGAGTTCAGATCACATTTAACAGTGTATGAATCATATATTGTTTACTTAAATGAGCCTAGAACGGTAAATGTGTGTCATACAATCAAAATACCATTGAAATAGAGAAATAAACACATTAAGCAGCTTTGGAAAGCCTTACAGTTCACTGTAATGTAGCATTACACTCTATAGCACAGTTGAGGGACAGTGTTCTCGAGTTTCTTCTGTTCATTACAGTGTGTAGGAAGTTGTTTGTCTATGTGGGCAATGTTTATACTTGGACAAGATGGCTGAATATAGGAAACTACATGAAAACATGAATAATTCAGAGAAAATGGCAGTAAATAGATGAGAACTCGTTTAGAACAGCTGAAACGAATTCTCAAAGTCAGTTCTTAGTGTAGAAAGGTATCTAACATCCAGGAATTCCTTAATTCGAGTTGAGAGCACATTAAACAGTGTATGAATCCGATATTTTTTACTTAAGGAGCCTAGAACTTTAAATGTATGTCACACAAAGCTGTAAAGACAGAAATAAGCCAATTAAGTAGCTTTGAAAAGCCTAACACCTCACTGAAATGTATGATTAAACTCTATATATATCTTACTTGAGAGACAATGTTCCCGAGCTTTGGAAAGCCTTACAGTTCACTGAAATGTAGCATTACACTCTATATCATAGTTGAGGGACAATGTTCAAAGGCTTCCTCTGCTCATTACAGTGTGTAGGAAGTTGTTTGTCTATGTGGGCAATGTTTATACTTGGACAAGATGGCTGAATATAGGAAACTACATGAAAACATGAATAATTCAGAGAAAATGGCAGTAAATAGATGAGAACTGGTTTAGAACAGCAGAAACACATACTCCAAGTCAGTTCTTAGTGTAGAAAAGGTATCCAACATCCAGGAAATTCTTAATTAGAGTTAAGAACACAATAAACAGTGTATGAAACCTCTTTTATTTACTTAAAGTATCCTAGAACTTTACATGTGTCTCACACAAGGCTTGAAAGAGAGAAATCAGCAAATTGAGCAACTTTGGGAAGCAATACACTTCACTGTAATGTAGCATTACACTCTATAGCATAGTTGAGGGACAGTGTTCTCGAGTTTCTTCTGTTCATAACAGTGTGTAGGAAGTTGTTTGTCTATGTGGGCAATGTTTATACTTGGACAAGATGGCTGAATATAGGAAACTACATGAAAACATGAATAATTCAGAGAAAATGGCAGTAAATAGATGATAACTCGTTTAGAACAGCTGAAACGAATTCTCAAAGTCAGTTCTTAGTGTAGAAAGGTATCTAACATCCAGGAATTCCTTAATTCGAGTTGAGAGCACATTACACAGTGTATGAATCCTATATTTTTTACTTCAAGGAAGCTAGAACCTTAAATGTATGTCACACAAAGCTTGAAAGAGAGAAATAAGCAAATTGAGTAGCTTTTCATGACTCTTCACTGAAATGTATCATTAAACTCTCAAAACTAGTTGAGAGGCAATGTTCCCGAGCTTTTCAGGTTCATTACAGTGTTTAGGTAGTTGTTTGTCCATGTTCCCAATGCTTATTCTTGGTCTAATGTTAGAAACTACAAGAAAACATCAGTAATTCTGGGAAAATAATTGTAAATAGATGAGAACTCGCATAGAAGATGTATAAAACAATTCTCCAACTCTTTTGTTTGTGTATAAAATGTATCTACGATCCAGGAAAGCCTTATTTAGAGTTCAGATCACATTTAACAGTGTATGAATCATATATTGTTTACTTAAATGAGCCTAGAACGGTAAATGTGTGTCGTACAATCAGAATACCATTGAAATAGAGAAATAAACACATTAAGCAGCTTTGGAAAGCCTTACAGTTCACTGTAATGTAGCATTACACTCTATATCATAGTTGAGGGACAATGTTCAAAGGCTTCCTCTGCTCATTACAGTGTGTAGGAAGTTGTTTGTCTATGTGGGCAATGTTTATACTTGGACAAGAAGGCTGAATATAGGAAACTACATGAAAACATGAATAATTCAGAGAAAATGGCAGTAAATAGATGAGAACTGGTTTAGAACAGCAGAAACACATACTCCAAGTCAGTTCTTAGTGTAGAAAAGGTATCTAACATCCAGGAAATTCTTAATTAGAGTTAAGAACACAATAAACAGTGTATGAAACCTCTTTTATTTACTTAAAGTATCCTAGAACTTTACATGTGTCTCACACAAGGCTTGAAAGAGAGAAATCAGCAAATTGAGCAACTTTGGGAAGCAATACACTTCACTGTAATGTAGCATTACACTCTATAGCATAGTTGAGGGACAGTGTTCTCGAGTTTCTTCTGTTCATAACAGTGTGTAGGAAGTTGTTTGTCTATGTGGGCAATGTTTATACTTGGACAAGATGGCTGAATATAGGAAACTACATGAAAACATGAATAATTCAGAGAAAATGGCAGTAAATAGATGATAACTCGTTTAGAACAGCTGAAACGAATTCTCCAAGTCAGTTCTTAGTGTAGAAAGGTATCTAACATCCAGGAATTCCTTAATTCGAGTTGAGAGCACATTACACAGTGTATGAATCCTATATTTTTTACTTCAAGGAAGCTAGAACCTTAAATGTATGTCACACAAAGCTTGAAAGAGAGAAATAAGCAAATTGAGTAGCTTTTCATGACTCTTCACTGAAATGTATCATTAAACTCTCAAAACTAGTTGAGAGGCAATGTTCCCGAGCTTTTCAGGTTCATTACAGTGTTTAGGTAGTTGTTTGTCCATGTTCCCAATGCTTATTCTTGGTCTAATGTTAGAAACTACAAGAAAACATCAGTAATTCTGGGAAAATAATTGTAAATAGATGAGAACTCGCATAGAAGATGTATAAAACAATTCTCCAACTCTTTTGTTTGTGTATAAAATGTATCTACGATCCAGGAAAGCCTTATTTAGAGTTCAGATCACATTTAACAGTGTATGAATCATATATTGTTTACTTAAATGAGCCTAGAACGGTAAATGTGTGTCGTACAATCAGAATACCATTGAAATAGAGAAATAAACACATTAAGCAGCTTTGGAAAGCCTTACAGTTCACTGTAATGTAGCATTACACTCTATAACATAGTTGAGGGACAGTGTTCTCAAGTTTCTTCTGTTCATTACAGTGTGTAGGAAGTTGTTTGTCTATGTGGGCAATGTTTATACTTGGACAAGATGGCTGAATATAGGAAACTACATGAAAACATGAATAATTCAGAGAAAATGGCAGTAAATAGATGAGAACTGGTTTAGAACAGCAGAAACACATACTCCAAGTCAGTTCTTAGTGTAGAAAAGGTATCCAACATCCAGGAAATTCTTAATTAGAGTTAAGAACACAATAAACAGTGTATGAAACCTCTTTTATTTACTTAAAGTATCCTAGAACTTTACATGTGTCTCACACAAGGCTTGAAAGAGAGAAATCAGCAAATTGAGCAACTTTGGGAAGCAATACACTTCACTGTAATGTAGCATTACACTCTATAGCATAGTTGAGGGACAGTGTTCTCGAGTTTCTTCTGTTCATAACAGTGTGTAGGAAGTTGTTTGTCTATGTGGGCAATGTTTATACTTGGACAAGATGGCTGAATATAGGAAACTACATGAAAACATGAATAATTCAGAGAAAATGGCAGTAAATAGATGATAACTCGTTTAGAACAGCTGAAACGAATTCTCCAAGTCAGTTCTTAGTGTAGAAAGGTATCTAACATCCAGGAATTCCTTAATTCGAGTTGAGAGCACATTACACAGTGTATGAATCCTATATTTTTTACTTCAAGGAAGCTAGAACCTTAAATGTATGTCACACAAAGCTTGAAAGAGAGAAATAAGCAAATTGAGTAGCTTTTCATGACTCTTCACTGAAATGTATCATTAAACTCTCAAAACTAGTTGAGAGGCAATGTTCCCGAGCTTTTCAGGTTCATTACAGTGTTTAGGTAGTTGTTTGTCCATGTTCCCAATGCTTATTCTTGGTCTAATGTTAGAAACTACAAGAAAACATCAGTAATTCTGGGAAAACAATTGTAAATAGATGAGAACTCGCATAGAAGATGTATAAAACAATTCTCCAACTCTTTTGTTTGTGTATAAAATGTATCTACGATCCAGGAAAGCCTTATTTAGAGTTCAGATCACATTTAACAGTGTATGAATCATATATTGTTTACTTAAATGAGCCTAGAACGGTAAATGTGTGTCGTACAATCAGAATACCATTGAAATAGAGAAATAAACACATTAAGCAGCTTTGGAAAGCAATACACTTCACTGTAATGTAGCATTACACTCTATAGCATAGTTGAGGGACAGTGTTCTCGAGTTTCTTCTGTTCATAACAGTGTGTAGGAAGTTGTTTGTCTATGTGGGCAATGTTTATACTTGGACAAGATGGCTGAATATAGGAAACTACATGAAAACATGAATAATTCAGAGAAAATGGCAGTAAATAGATGATAACTCGTTTAGAACAGCTGAAACGAATTCTCCAAGTCAGTTCTTAGTGTAGAAAGGTATCTAACATCCAGGAATTCCTTAATTCGAGTTGAGAGCACATTACACAGTGTATGAATCCTATATTTTTTACTTCAAGGAAGCTAGAAACTTAAATGTATGTCACACAAAGCTTGAAAGAGAGAAATAAGCAAATTGAGTAGCTTTTCATGACTCTTCACTGAAATGTATCATTAAACTCTCAAAACTAGTTGAGAGGCATTGTTCCCGAGCTTTTCAGGTTCATTACAGTGTTTAGGTAGTTGTTTGTCCATGTTCCCAATGCTTATTCTTGGTCTAATGTTAGAAACTACAAGAAAACATCAGTAATTCTGGGAAAACAATTGTAAATAGATGAGAACTCGCATAGAAGATGTATAAAACAATTCTCCAACTCTTTTGTTTGTGTATAAAATGTATCTACGATCCAGGAAAGCCTTATTTAGAGTTCAGATCACATTTAACAGTGTATGAATCATATATTGTTTACTTAAATGAGCCTAGAACGGTAAATGTGTGTCGTACAATCAGAATACCATTGAAATAGAGAAATAAACACATTAAGCAGCTTTGGGAAGCAATACACTTCACTGTAATGTAGCATTACACTCTATAGCATAGTTGAGGGACAGTGTTCTCGAGTTTCTTCTGTTCATAACAGTGTGTAGGAAGTTGTTTGTCTATGTGGGCAATGTTTATACTTGGACAAGATGGCTGAATATAGGAAACTACATGAAAACATGAATAATTCAGAGAAAATGGCAGTAAATAGATGATAACTCGTTTAGAACAGCTGAAACGAATTCTCCAAGTCAGTTCTTAGTGTAGAAAGGTATCTAACATCCAGGAATTCCTTAATTCGAGTTGAGAGCACATTACACAGTGTATGAATCCTATATTTTTTACTTCAAGGAAGCTAGAACCTTAAATGTATGTCACACAAAGCTTGAAAGAGAGAAATAAGCAAATTGAGTAGCTTTTCATGACTCTTCACTGAAATGTATCATTAAACTCTCAAAACTAGTTGAGAGGCAATGTTCCCGAGCTTTTCAGGTTCATTACAGTGTTTAGGTAGTTGTTTGTCCATGTTCCCAATGCTTATTCTTGGTCTAATGTTAGAAACTACAAGAAAACATCAGTAATTCTGGGAAAACAATTGTAAATAGATGAGAACTCGCATAGAAGATGTATAAAACAATTCTCCAACTCTTTTGTTTGTGTATAAAATGTATCTACGATCCAGGAAAGCCTTATTTAGAGTTCAGATCACATTTAACAGTGTATGAATCATATATTGTTTACTTAAATGAGCCTAGAACGGTAAATGTGTGTCGTACAATCAGAATACCATTGAAATAGAGAAATAAACACATTAAGCAGCTTTGGGAAGCAATACACTTCACTGTAATGTAGCATTACACTCTATAGCATAGTTGAGGGACAGTGTTCTCGAGTTTCTTCTGTTCATAACAGTGTGTAGGAAGTTGTTTGTCTATGTGGGCAATGTTTATACTTGGACAAGATGGCTGAATATAGGAAACTACATGAAAACATGAATAATTCAGAGAAAATGGCAGTAAATAGATGATAACTCGTTTAGAACAGCTGAAACGAATTCTCCAAGTCAGTTCTTAGTGTAGAAAGGTATCTAACATCCAGGAATTCCTTAATTCGAGTTGAGAGCACATTACACAGTGTATGAATCCTATATTTTTTACTTCAAGGAAGCTAGAACCTTAAATGTATGTCACACAAAGCTTGAAAGAGAGAAATAAGCAAATTGAGTAGCTTTTCATGACTCTTCACTGAAATGTATCATTAAACTCTCAAAACTAGTTGAGAGGCAATGTTCCCGAGCTTTTCAGGTTCATTACAGTGTTTAGGTAGTTGTTTGTCCATGTTCCCAATGCTTATTCTTGGTCTAATGTTAGAAACTACAAGAAAACATCAGTAATTCTGGGAAAACAATTGTAAATAGATGAGAACTCGCATAGAAGATGTATAAAACAATTCTCCAACTCTTTTGTTTGTGTATAAAATGTATCTACGATCCAGGAAAGCCTTATTTAGAGTTCAGATCACATTTAACAGTGTATGAATCATATATTGTTTACTTAAATGAGCCTAGAACGGTAAATGTGTGTCGTACAATCAGAATACCATTGAAATAGAGAAATAAACACATTAAGCAGCTTTGGAAAGCCTTACAGTTCACTGTAATGTAGCATTACACTCTATAGCATAGTTGAGGGACAGTGTTCTCGAGTTTCTTCTGTTCATAACAGTGTGTAGGAAGTTGTTTGTCTATGTGGGCAATGTTTATACTTGGACAAGATGGCTGAATATAGGAAACTACATGAAAACATGAATAATTCAGAGAAAATGGCAGTAAATAGATGAGAACTCGTTTAGAACAGCTGAAACGAATTCTCCAAGTCAGTTCTTAGTGTAGAAAGGTATCTAACATCCAGGAATTCCTTAATTCGAGTTGAGAGCACATTAAACAGTGTATGAATCCGATATTTTTTACTTAAGGAGCCTAGAACTTTAAATGTATGTCACACAAAGCTTGAAAGAGAGAAATAAGCAAATTGAATAGCTTTGAAAAGCCTAACTCCTCACTGAAATGTATGTTTAAACTCTATATTTATCTTACTTGAGAGACCATGTTCCCCAGATTTTCAGGTTCATTACAGTGTTTAGGTAGTTGTTTGTCCATGTTCCCAATGTTTATTCTTGGTCTAATGTTAGAAACTACAAGAAAACATCAGTAATTCTGGGAAAACAATTGTAAATAGATGAGAACTCGCATAGAAGATGTATAAAACAATTCTCCAACTCTTTTGTTTGTGTAGAAAATGTATCTACGATCCAGGAAAGCCTTATTTAGAGTTCAGATCACATTTAACAGTGTATGAATCATATATTGTTTACTTAAATGAGCATAGAACGGTAAATGTGTGTACATTGAAATAGAGAAATAAACAAATTAAGCAGCTTTGGGAAGCAATACACTTCACTGTAATGTAGCATTACACTCTATAGCATAGTTGAGGGACAGTGTTCTCGAGTTTCTTCTGTTCATAACAGTGTGTAGGAAGTTGTTTGTCTATGTGGGCAATGTTTATACTTGGACAAGATGGCTGAATATAGGAAACTACGTGAAAACATGAATAATTCAGAGAAAATGGCAGTAAATAGATGATAACTCGCTTAGAACAGCTGAAACGAATTCTCCAAGTCAGTTCTTAGTGTAGAAAGGTATCTAACATCCAGGAATTCCTTAATTCGAGTTGAGAGCACATTACACAGTGTATGAATCCTATATTTTTTACTTCAAGGAAGCTAGAACCTTAAATGTATGTCACACAAAGCTTGAAAGAGAGAAATAAGCAAATTGAGTAGCTTTTCATGACTCTTCACTGAAATGTATCATTAAACTCTCAAAACTAGTTGAGAGGCAATGTTCCCGAGCTTTTCAGGTTCATTACAGTGTTTAGGTAGTTGTTTGTCCATGTTCCCAATGCTTATTCTTGGTCTAATGTTAGAAACTACAAGAAAACATCAGTAATTCTGGGAAAACAATTGTAAATAGATGAGAACTCGCATAGAAGATGTATAAAACAATTCTCCAACTCTTTTGTTTGTGTATAAAATGTATCTACGATCCAGGAAAGCCTTATTTAGAGTTCAGATCACATTTAACAGTGTATGAATCATATATTGTTTACTTAAATGAGCCTAGAACGGTAAATGTGTGTCGTACAATCAGAATACCATTGAAATAGAGAAATAAACACATTAAGCAGCTTTGGGAAGCAATACACTTCACTGTAATGTAGCATTACACTCTATAGCATAGTTGAGGGACAGTGTTCTCGAGTTTCTTCTGTTCATAACAGTGTGTAGGAAGTTGTTTGTCTATGTGGGCAATGTTTATACTTGGACAAGATGGCTGAATATAGGAAACTACTTGAAAACATGAATAATTCAGAGAAAATGGCAGTAAATAGATGATAACTCGTTTAGAACAGCTGAAACGAATTCTCCAAGTCAGTTCTTAGTGTAGAAAGGTATATAACATCCAGGAATTCCTTAATTCGAGTTGAGAGCACATTAAACAGTGTATGAATCATATATTTTTACTTCAATGAAGCTAGAACCATAAATGTATGACACACAAAGCAAGAAAGACAGAAAAAAGCAAAAAGAGAAGCTTTTCATGACACCTCACTGAAATGTATCATTAAACTGTATAATCTAGTTGAGAGACAATGTTCCCGAGCTTTTCAGATTCATTACAGTGTTTAGGTAGTTGTTTGTCCAGGTTCCGAATGCTTATTCTTGGTCTAATGTTAGAAACTACAAGAAAACATCAGTAATCCTGGGAAAACAATTGTAAATAGATGAGAACTAGCATAGAAGATGTATAAAACAATTCTCCAACACTTTTGTTTGTTTATAAAATGTATCTATGATCCAGGAAAGCCTTATTTAGAGTTCAGATCACATTTAACAGTGTATCAATCATAAATTGTTTACTTAAATGAGCCTAGAACGGTAAATGTGTGTCGTACAATCAGAATTCCATTGAAATAGAGAAGTAAACACATTAAGCAGCGTTGGGAAGCAATACACTTCACTGTAATGTAGCATTACACTCTATAGCATAGTTGAGGGACAGTGTTCTCGAGTTTCTTCTGTTCATAACAGTGTGTAGGAAGTTGTTAGTCTATGTGGGCAATGTTTATACTTGGACAAGATGGCTGAATATAGGAAACTACGTGAAAACATGAATAATTCAGAGAAAATGGCAGTAAATAGATGATAACTCGCTTAGAACAGCTGAAACGAATTCTCCAAGTCAGTTCTTAGTGTAGAAAGGTATCTAACATCCAGGAATTCCTTAATGCGAGTTGAGAGCACATTACACAGTGTATGAATCCTATATTTTTTACTTCAAGGAAGCTAGAACCTTAAATGTATGTCACACAAAGCTTGAAAGAGAGAAATAAGCAAATAGAGTAGCTTTTAATGACTCTTCACTGAAATGTATCATTAAACTCTCAAAACTAGTTGAGAGCCAATGTTCCCGAGCTTTTCAGGTTCATTACAGTGTTTAGGTAGTTGTTTGTCCATGTTCCCAATGCTTATTCTTGGTCTAATGTTAGAAACTACAAGAAAACATCAGTAATTCTGGGAAAACAATTGTAAATAGATGAGAACTCGCATAGAAGATGTATAAAACAATTGTCCAACTCTTTTGTTTGTGTCTAAAATGTATCTACGATCCAGGAAAGCCTTATTTAGAGTTCAGATCACATTTAACAGTGTATGAATCATATATTGTTTACTTAAATGAGCCTAGAACGGTAAATGTGTGTCGTACAATCAGAATTCCATTGAAATAGAGAAATAAACACATTAAGCAGCTTTGGAAAGCCTTACAGTTCACTGTGATGGAGCATTACATTGTATAGCACAGTTGAGGGACAGTGTTCTCGAGTTTCTTCTGTTCAAAACAGTGTGTAGGAAGTTGTTTGTCTATGTGGGCAATGTTTATACTTGGACAAGTTGGCTGAATATAGGAAACTACATGAAAACATGAATAATTCAGAGAAAATGGCAGTAAATAGATGAGAACTCGTTTAGAACAGCTGAAACGAATTCTCCAAGTAAGTTCTTAGTGTAGAAAGGTATCTAACATCCAGGAATTCCTTAATTCGAGTTGAGAGCACATTAAACAGTGTATGAATCCTATATTTTTACTTCAATGAAGCTAGAACCTTAAATGTATGTCACACAAAGCTTGAAAGACAGAAATAAGCCAATTAAGTAGCTTTTCATAAGCTTCACTGTAATGTATCATTAAACTCTCAAAACTTACTTGAGAGAAAATGTTCTCGAGCTTTTCAGATTCATTACAGTGTTTAGGTAGTTGTTTGCCCATGTTTCCACTGCTTATTCTTGCTCTAATGTTAGAAAGTACAAGAAAACATCAGTAATTCTGGGGAAACAATTGTAAATAGATGAGAACTCGCATAGAAGATGTATAAAACAATTCTCCAACACTTTTGTTTGTGTATAAAATGTATGTATGATCCAGGAAAGCCTTATTTAGAGTTCAGATCACATTTAACAGTGTAAGAATCATATATTGTTTACTTAAATGAGCCTAGAACGGTAAATGTGTGTCGTACAATCAGAATACCATTGAAATAGAGAAATAAACACATTAAGCAGCTTTGGGAAGCAATACACTTCACTGTAATGTAGCATTACACTATATAGCATAGTTGAGGGACAGTGTTCTCAAGTTTCTTCTGTTCATAACAGTGTGTAGGAAGTTGTTTGTCTATGTGGGCAATGTTTATACTTGGACAAGATGGCTGAATATAGGAAACTACGTGAAAACATGAATAATTCAGGGAAAATGGCAGTAAATAGATGATAACTCGCTTAGAACAGCTGAAACGAATTCTCCAAGTCAGTTTTTAGTGTAGAAAGGTATCTAACATCCAGGAATTCCTTAATTCGAGTTGAGAGCACATTAAACAGTGTATGAATCCTATATTTTTACTTCAAGGAAGCTAGAACCTTAAATGTATGTCACACAAAGCTTGAAAGAGAGAAATAAGCAAATTGAGTAGCTTTTCATGTCGCATCACTGAAATGTATCATTAAACTCTCAAAACTAGTTGAGAGGCAATGTTCCCGAGCTTTTCAGGTTCATTACAGTGTTTAGGTAGTTGTTTGTCCATGTTCCCAATGCTTATTCCTGGACTAATGTTAGAAACTACAAGAAAACATCAGTAATTCTGGGAAAACAATTGTAAATAGATGAGAACTCGAATAGAAGATGTATAAAACAATTGTCCAACTCTTTTGTTTGTGTATAAAATGTATCTATGATCCAGGAAAGCCTTATTTAGAGTTCAGATCACATTTAACAGTGTATGAATCATATATTGTTTACTTAATGAGCTAGAACGGTAAATGTGTGTCGTACAATCTGAAATCCATTGAAATAGAGAAATAACACAATAGCAGCTTTGGAAAGCTTTACAGTTCACTGTAATGTAGCATTACACTCTATAGCATAGTTCACGAGTTTCTTCTGTTCATAACAGTGTGTAGGAAGTTGTTTGTCTATGTGGGCAATGTTTATACTTGGACAAGATGGCTGAATATAGGAAACTACATGAAAACATGAATAATTCAGAGAAAATGGCAGTAAATAGATGAGAACTCGCTTAGAAAAGCTGAAACGAATTCTCCAAGTCAGTTCTTAGTGTAGAAAGGTATCTAACATCAGGAATTCCTTAATTCGAGTTGAGAGCACATTACACAGTGTATGAATCCTATATTTTTTACTTCAAGGAAGCTAGAACCTTAAATGTATGTCACACAAAGCTTGAAAGAGAGAAATAAGCAAATTGAGTAGCTTTTCATGACTCTTCACTGAAATGTATCATTAAACTCTCAAAACTAGTTGAGAGACAATGTTCCCGAGCTTTTCAGGTTCATTACAGTGTTTAGGTAGTTGTTTGTCCATGTTCCCAATGCTTATTCTTGGTCTAATGTTAGAAACTACAAGAACACATCAGTAATTCTGGGAAAACAATTGTAAATAGATGAGAACTCGCATAGAAGATGTATAAAACAATTCTCTAACTCTTTTTTTTGTGTATAAAATGTATCTACGATCCAGGAAAGGCTTATTTAGAGTTCAGATCACATTTAACAGTGTATGAATCATATATTGTTTACTTAAATGAGCCTAGAACGGTAAATGTGTGTCGTACAATCAGAATACCATTGAAATAGAGAAATAAACACATTAAGCAGCTTTGGGAAGCAATACACTTCACTATAATGTAGCATTACACTCTATAGCACAGTCGAGGGACAGTGTTCTCGAGTTTCTTCTGTTCATAACAGTGTGTAGGAAGTTGTTTGTCTATGTGGGCAATGTTTATACTTGGACAAGATGGCTGAATATAGGAAACTACATGAAAACATGAATAATTCAGAGAAAATGGCAGTAAAAAGATGAGAACTCGCTTAGAACAGCTGAAACGAATTCTCCAAGTCAGTTCTTAGTGTAGAAAGGTATCTAACATCCAGGAATTCCTTAATCCGAGTTGAGAGCACATTACACAGTGTAAGTATCCAGTATTTTTTGCTTAAAGGAAGCTAGAACCTTAAATGTATGTCACTCAAAGCTTGAAAGAGAGAAATAAGCATATTGAGTAGCTTTTCATGACACTTCACTGAAATGTATCATTAAACTCTCAAAACTAGTTGAGAGGCAATGTTCCCGAGCATTTCAGGTTCATTACAGTGTTTAGGTAGTTGTTTGTCCATGTTCCCAATGCTTATTCTTGGTCTAATGTTAGAAACTACAAGAAAACATCAGTAATTCTGGGAAAACAATTGTAAATAGATGAGAACTCGCATAGAAGATGTATAAAACAATTCTCCAACTCTTTTGTTTGTGTATAAAATGTATCTATGATCCAGGAGAGCCTTATTTAGAGTTCAGATCACATTTAACAGTGTAGGAATCATATATTGTTTACTTAAATGAGCCTAGAACGGTAAATGTGTGTCGTACAATCAGAATACCATTGAAATAGAGAAATAAACACATTAAGCAGCTTTGGGAAGCAATACACTTCACTGTAATGTAGCATTACACTCTATAGCATAGTTGAGGGACAGTGTTCTCGAGTTTCTTCTGTTCATAACAGTGTGTAGGAAGTTGTTTGTCTATGTGGGCAATGTTTATACTTGGACAAGATGGCTGCATATAGGAAACTACATGAAAACATGAATAATTCAGAGAAAATGGCAGTAAATAGATGAGAACTCGCTTAGAACAGATGAAACGAATTCTCCAAGTCAGTTCTTAGCGTTGAAAGGTATTAAACATCCAGGAATTCCTTAATTCGAGTTGAGAGCACATTACACAGTGTATGAATCCTATATTTTTTACTTCAAGGAAGCTAGAACCTTAAATGTATGTCACACAAAGCTTGAAAGAGAGAAATAAGCAAATTGTGTAGCTTTTCATGACTCTTCACTGAAATGTATCATAAAACTCTCAAAACTAGTTGAGAGGCAATGTTCCCGAGCTTTTCAGGTTCATTACAGTGTGTAGGTAGTTTGGTTTAGTCCATTGTTCCCAATGCTTGATTCCCTTGGGTCTAATGTTAGAAACTACAAGGAAAACATCAGAAATTCTGGGAAAACAATTGTAACATAGATGAGAACTCGCATAAAAGATGGATAAAAACAATTCCTCCAACTCTTTTGTTTGTGTATAAAATGTTATGTACGATCCCAGGAAAGGCCTTATTTAGAGTTTCAAGATCACCATTTTAACAGTGTTATGAATCATATATTGTTTACTTAAATGAGCCTAGAATGGTAAATGTGTGTCCTTAACAATCTAGAATACCATTGAAATAGAGAAATAAACACATTTAAAGCAGCTTTGGGAAGCAATACACTTCACTGTAATGTAAGCATTACACTCATTATAGCATAGTTTGAGGGACAGGTGTTCTCGAGTTTCTTCTGTTCATATACAGTGTGTAGGAAGTTGTTTGTTCTATGTGGGCAATGTTTATACTTGGACAAGATGGCTGCATATAGGAAACTACGTGAAAAACATGAATAATTCAGAGGAAAAATTGGCAGTAAATAGATTGGATATCTCGCTTAGAACAGCTGAAAACGAATTCTCCAAGTCAGTTTTTAGTGTAAGAAAGGTTATATAACTTCCAGGAATTCCTTAATTCCAGTTCGATAGCACATTACACAGTGTATGAATCCTATATTTTTTACTTCAAGGAAGCTAGAACCTTAATTGTATGTCACACAAAGCTTGAAAGAGAGAAATAAGCAAATTGAGTAGCTTTTCATGACTCTTCACTGAAATGTATCATTAAACTCTCAAAACTAGTTGAGAGACAATGTTCCCGAGCTTTTCAGGTTCATTACAGTGTTTAGGTAGTTGTTTGTCCATGTTCCCAATGCTTATTCTTGATCTAATGTTAGAAACTACAAGAAAACATCAGTAATTCTGGGAAAACAATTGTAAATAGATGAGAACTCGCATAGAAGATGTATAAAACAATTCTCCAACTCTTTTGTTTGTGTATAAAATGTATCTACGATCCAGGAAAGCCTTATTTGGAGTTCAGATCACATTTAACAGTGTATGAATCATATATTGTTTACTTAAATGAGCCTGGAACGGAAAATGTGTGTCATACAAACAGAATACCATTGAAATAGAGAAATAATCACATTAAGCGGTTTTGGGAAACAATTCACTTCGCTGTAATGTAGCGCATTACAACTCTATAGCATAGTTGAGGGACATCTTCTCGAGTTTCTTCTATTCATAACAGTGTGTAGGAAGTTGTTTGTCTATGTGGGCAATGTTTATACTTGGACAAATTGCTGAATATAGGAAACTACATGAAAACATGAATAATTCAGAGAAAATGGCAGTAAAAAGATGAGAACTCGCTTAGAACAGCTGAAACGAATTCTCCAAGTCAGTTCTTAGTGAAGAAAGGTATCTAACATCCAGGAATTCCTTAATTCGAGTTGAGAGCACATTAAACAGTGTATGAATCCTATATTTTTACTTCACTGAAGCTAGAACCTTAATCGTATGTCACACAAAGCATGAAAAAAGAGAGAAAAATGCAAATTTGAGTAGCTTTTCATGACTCTATCACTGAAACTATGTATCATTAAACTCAACTCTCAAAACTAGTTGAGAGGCAATGTTCCCAGAGCTTTTCAGGTTCATTACAGTGTTTAGGTAAGTTGTTTGAACCATGTTCCCAATGCATAATTCTTGGTCTAATGTTAGAAAACTACATAGAAAACATCAGTAATTCTGGGAAAACAATTGTAAAAAGATGGAGGAACTCGCATAGAAGATGTATAAAACAA